>CM077168.1:2683141-2738141 GCA_039654105.1 Coreius guichenoti
TGTGTATATGCCACTGATATGAACGCGCGCCCAAGCGTGTCCAAGCGTCTCACAGCGTGTGAATATTCACACAAAATTGTCAAAATGCCGGTCTTCACGAGTATCATCGTAAACATAGTCGGTTATGTCTTAAGTGAACGTAAACATGAAATTTGCCAGTCATCGCCAGCGTTTAAGTTTCATGGCCCACAGAATATCTTGTTGTGTGAATATCTGAACATGCAATATATCAAAAGAAAGAACAGAGCCTCTGTTTTATTCTAGCTTCATGCATTCTTTTTTTTATTAACACTTGAATGTGGGTACGTTTCATGAAAAAAGCAACATTTTGAGCAAAAAGCTGAGAAAATCACGTTTTTGTCAAAGACTACATACAGATGAGATTCAGAACGATGAAAACACAGATGGAGTCCATCAACACCTCAAAGCTTCACAGTCCTAGAGCTCGTCCTGGGTCGACATTTCATTCAATAACATTAGTTTTGATTTATTGATGTTTAATGTTGATGATCGCGTTATTTTACATATGCATCTGCTTATGAGATCGCTCGTTTCTGCTTCTTCTTCGCCTGTGTTTTGATCAGGAGATTCTGCACTCGTTCAGGAGATGTGTAATAGCGCCCCCTACCGTATAACAGGGAAAACACGGAAATCATCAATGGCAGGGAAGCGTTGTCTCATAAAAGACGAGATAACAAAAGACAGAATAATAAAATAACTTGACTGAATAACTTTAATAAGGGTTAATCTATATTTATACAGTGAAGACTACGAAGTGATTTTACATTTGATCACTATTTCTGTAGCTGAAAATCTAGTTTAGACCTATGAAAAACCTGAAAAGAACTGTTTTTCATTTGTATGTTTGTTCTGTTGTATTTATGTACAGTGTATGTATATTATGTATATACTGTATTATATATACAGTACCAGTCAAAAGTTTGGACACCAATGTGAAAGTGTGTCCAAACTTTTGGCTGGTACTGTACTATAATATACACATAAAGAATATCGGCCGATATATCAATTATCAGACTTTTTTTACTCCCCAATATCGGCATCGGTCCCAAAAAAACCCACATCGGTCGGGCTCTACTTCAAAATCCAAGTTACCATTTACTCCCATTGAAGAGCCAGGATATTTTTTAATATAACTCCGATTGTGTTTGGCTGAAAGAAGAATGTCATATACACCTAGGATGGCTTGAGAGTGAGTAAATCATGGGGTAATTTTCATTTTTGGGTGAACTAACCCATTAAGTTCTTCAACAAATGGCAATAAGCCAGCCAGTAATCAGTGTAGCTCGAAACCCTGATGAAAATAATCACTCTGATAACCAGGTCACGCTTTTTTGTGGCGTATATGAAGGCTGTAAAATGGGGATTTTCCAGGGACAACTCCAGTTCAGGACAACACACCAAAAAGTGTGACGTCTAAAATCATATATCATAAACATACTGTTTTATGCAAGGCCGTAACCATGTCTTGAACATATGGGACCAGGTTGGGGTAATTGCTCTTTATATTTGAAGGAATTAAATAATTAAAGGATTAAAATGGATTTAAGTGAAGTTGTTTAGTTGTGGAGTCATCAATTTAAACTATTTGCAAATAATATTTTATTTTAAAATATGCACACTCTTATTTGTGTCTAATATGTCAAAAACCTAAAACACTTCTTCGTCAGATTCAGTTTTAAATAAATGACATGAATTATGTAAATTAGCATATTAAGCATATTCAAAACTACGAAATTTGATTAGAAAAAGAGGCTACACTTTATTTTAAGGTGTCATTATTACAGTAATTATATATTTAAGTACTGAGCAATATTTAACAACATGTACTTACTATCGGGTTAGAGTAGGATTAGGGTTTGTTTGAGGGTTAGTTGCATGTAATTATGCATAATTTACTGTTATTATTACTATGGTAAGTACATGCAACATGTGTAACATAAAGTGTTAACAAAAAAAGATCACTGGATATTACTAAACATAAAGTAATATCCAGGATAAAACAGTTGTCAAATATTAAATGTTAACTACTTACATCTTACCACACACTCTTTCAATCTCACTCATTTTGACATTGACAAGCACTGTTAGACCAGCCTAAAAATGTAACGTTTATAGTTTTTTTGTCATCCTAAAAATAAACAGAATCGTCAAGAATATCAAATATTCAAATCAATTCACATTTATTTGCACAGTGCTTTAACAATACACATCGTTTCACAGCAGCTTTACAGAAAATGCATGTTTCTACATTATAATTTCGAGTAGTTTGTTATCAGACGTGACTCTGTCCAAGTAATGACCAGAAATATACAGTTAATCATGAGGTTAGCTAACGTCATGTATTCATTAGGCACAAACAATGATCTCATTGAAGTAGTTATTACAAGTTGTGAACATAATGATTACGATATATAGAAAATTTGGCAGTTGTGTGTATATTGGGGGTGAGACTTGTCCCACTCAATGTCCAACCCATGTTTGGATCAAATTGCTTTAAATTAGGGATGCAAGATATATCGGCCACCATATCAGTATCGGACGATATATTTTCATTTTTAATGTTATCGTCAGTGCTTGAAGTGGAAAATTAAAATGCCGGTACTCATCAATGGGGGCATGTTGCAAGGGCGTCATTTTGGTTTGAACATTGGGGGGTTGAAGTGTGAACCGTTTAACAGGGTCCCAGGGCATGCTCCCTTCATTTATTTATTTGTTTAAAATGGTCCACACATGCAAAGTTAGTTGGTAACATAACTGCAATAAAATAGCTTATAGTTAACAATCATGGGTCATGGAAAGTCAAACTAACTTTACTTTAAATTTTCTTATACTGAACATGTTAATTTCCTTGGAATATCTGCAATCCAGATTTTTCTCTAATATCTGTCATTATTAGCAGAACTCATTTTACACATGGGGAAAACCAATTGTTTAGTCAATAATTCAAGAAGATCCAGACTTTAAAGCTCTTGATTTAAACTCGCATTTGGTCTTATGAAAAATTAGCATAGTTCTTGTAATTGTTTAACTATAGCATTTGTTACAGTAAGGATATAATTACAGATAAGACCATTTGATGGCTCCTTTTTTATCTGTAGCATTTATAAAATACACATAGAAACTATAGCTACAACATGCCAGTTGTAATAAATCTATAATGAAAAATATTTTCCCCTAACAGATTATCTATTAACAAGTTAGTCAAAATTTACCATAATAAATACAATAGAACTTGATAAATTCAAGTGAACTTGATAAATTCAAGTAAAGGTGGTCATGAGTATTTAAAAAGCTTTTTAATTAATGTTGCTGAAGTATGATGTTTTCATCAGTCTTTTTAATGGCTGTTTTAGATCATGTTCAACTTTCTCCGTAGCGTTTTAATACACTCTCAATAGAGTGTATTTTATCATCAGCGACACGATAGAAACGGCTCGCGTAAATCTTATCACGCTTTTGGAGTGCGCTGGTGAACGCGCCTACGGTGATTCATGCGCAACAAAATTAAACAATTGGGCTTCAGTCACTGCCATATTGCGCAGACAATTGATCCGTTCAGTTCGTATAGCGATGTATACAATTAATTAGTAGACTGATTGTATGTTTCATTGTGAGTGGTCAGAGTACCGGCAACATGCGAGAAGTGTTGTGCCGAATTTTGACCCCCTGCCAAATTATTACCTCCCTCATTGAAGTCGTTGACCTGATTGCCTAATCCTGACCCCACCCCTAATCCTAAACCTACCAATACTAGGGGAGTAATAATCTGGCAGGGGGTCAGAATTCGGCACAACACCGGTATGTAAGAAAAAGTGAGGATACGCTACAGATTAAAATATAGAAGTGCCGATACTGTGTACCGGTGCGTACTGGCCCACTTCGAGCACTGGTTATCGTTATCGGCCTAAGTGTTGTCAAAAGTACCGACTTCGGTACTAAAATGTTAAAAATGTGACGCTTTGAGCGGAATCGTAAACACCTCTGATTGGCCATTGTGTTTACGCACTCATCGGATATGTCTGTGATTGGCTTCAATGATCAACGCACGGAAGTGTTTGAAAATGTTTTGAAAGTGGGAGTGTTTCAGAGTCGATCAGCGGACCGGTCCACTTATAGACTCCTGCTTTCAAACACTCCCATGTGTATGAGTGTAAGCGCTCGGTGAAAAGCGTTATTGATGTTTATTTACAGCATGTTTTTGAAGCGCTGATCATTGTAGCCAATCACAGACATATTTGATGAGCGCGTAAACACAATGGCCAATCAGAGGTGTTTACGATTACGCTCAACAGCGAATCACAAATTTCAGTGCCGACTAGGTACCAAAGTCGGTACTTTTGACAACACTAATCGGCCTGATGAGAAAATTTGACCGATACCTTAAAGCCGGTAAATAATGTATTATTTCCTTCAGCTGAGACACTTCAGATGCGCACTGTTCACCATGATGGTTTTGAGTTGCTTGAAATATGATTGGAATCACTTCAAAAAAGGAAAATACAGTTCAGAGCGCAAGTCTGTCATATCGGCTACATAAAATTATAATGAGAACATTATAATTGTGTGTTTGGGACATGACTTTTAATGGAAAGACTTTTGTTTTTGTAATCAGGCTCTCAAAAATTATATAATTTGGATTTAGATTTATCGGCCAATATATCGGTTATCGGCTTTCAAATTTAAGAATTATCGGTATCGGCCAAAATGTTCATATCAGTGCATCCCTACTATATATTTTTAAACCCAATGGTTGTTGTTTTTGTCCATATTTGACCCAAACATGGGTTGAAACAACCATATTGTAGTGTTGAATCAGGAAGTGGAGGTGTGTTTTTCCCTTCAGGTGTGCAGCATTGGTGGACAGAGGCGTGGATGTAGCAATGGTGCTGGATCTGGGCGAGAACTGCATGGAGCAGGCTAATGGAGGAGGGCTCGCAAAGAACATCTCAGAGATGCTAGAACCAGAGCCCAGCACAGAGAAACCCAAACCAGTCCGAGCCAGGACCAGCAGCGTCACCCAAAGAGACAAATCGACCCCCAACGGGCCACACACGCAGTCTTGTGCTACTTGGGATGGCGGCTCCCAGGTTCAGCGACGGCTCCAGAAGACGGAAGGTAGAAGTAAAGGAGAAACTGCGCAGTCAGGGGAACCTTCCAAACAGCCCCCGTGTCGGAGGCCTCTTAGTCTGGAAATAAAACCACAGCGAATTAGAGCAACACAGCCAGTGCGGAAGGTGATACAGCCACCGTGGCGTAGCGGTGGCCCCTCTCCACCCACGCGAAGCCTGACAAGCCTTAGTTTAGGGCCAGGAAACTGGCTTCGACGCAGTGAGAGCACATGCACGGTGAACTCCACGATGCCCCCACGTGCTGCCAGGGGTCAAATGAGACCTGCAACCTCCTTGCCACATATTGCCAGGGGTGCCACACCCCTTCCTTCGCCTTCAACGCCTCGTGGGCCGTGCCTGCTTGTGGCTCTTCGTCCAACAAACCTGGAACAGGAGCGTCAGACCTTTTTTCAGTCTAACTATCAGTATGAGCCTCAGTTTCAGTATACCTCCCCAGAGCCCATCAGTGTTTTGGAGAAGTACAGAGAGGGCTCGGGTCTCTTTCTGTCCCAGGTATATTTTACGTCGAAATAACACAAATTGGCTCTGTTCCAAAATCTAGTCTGTCTACTGCCTCTGTAAGCAACCGCTGTTAATCCTTTCACTGGTTATAATGGGTTATATTGTTTTTTGTCGCATCGCGCCGCTTGCTTGCGGTGTAAGAAAAAGCTGCTTGGTTTGAAAGTGATTTCTATATGAATAGAGCTTCATACATCACTAGATTCACTACACTACTGGCCGGACAGTGAACAATTGAATTATTTCAATTTACATACACTCTAAAAAACAGTGGGTTAAAAACAATCCAGTTTGGGTCACTTTGGCAACACAGCTCTGGGTCAAAAAGGGAACCCCAAAATAGATTGGAAATTAACTCTTTCCCCGCCAGCGTTTTTGAAAAAGTTCCCAGCCAGCGCCAGCATTCTTGAACATTTTCACAAAAGTTGTTTGGGTCAAAAATGGACAACCGTTGGTTTGTCATTTTTGGGTTTGTCCATATTTGACCCAAACATGGGTTGAAACAGCCCAGGATTTTTTTAGAGTGTTCTTCTAGCTTCTTTTTTTTTTAAATCAACATTTGAATTTGGGAAAGTTTCATTAAAAAAGCAACATTTTGAGCAAAAAGCTGAGAAAATCGTGTTTTTGTCAAAGGCTACGTCTGGATTGTATTCAGAACGATAATCAAAACAGATGAGAGTCGATGAAGTCCATCAACACCCCCAAAGCTTCACAGTCAAAGCTTATAGCTCATCCTGGGTCATTTCATTCAGTAACATTAGGCCGTTTTGATTTATATGCTGTTTAATGTTGATGATCGCGTTATTTTACATATGCATATGATTACATATGAAATTGTTTGTTTCTGCTGCTGCTTCTCCTGTGTTTTGATCAGGAGATTCACTACTCTTTCAGGAGATGTGTAATAGCGCCCCCTACCGTATAACAGTGAAAACACGGAAAGCCGGAAAATTCTGTCAAAGGCGGGGAAAGAGTTAAAATCACACAGGAAATGACTACAGTAAAAGTAATAAGAAAAGTGAACATTTATTTATAAGCAAAAACACCCAAAATGAGCAAGAGTAAAAGCAACGTGAACAGTTGTATGCGTAAGAGTAAGAAAAAATGCAGAAAAGAATAGAAACGTATATAGCTTATACAGTCGAAGGAAATTGCGTTTTAAAAGTTTAATAATCAATGTTTAAGAACAAATTTGACCAGTTATTTTGTTTTTTTTCCTCTCCAGTCAACGAGCACTACAGCCAAAACCATCTGAGTGCCACCAGGAAACACACCGTCTGAAAGCCTGTAATAAGTTGGGAATAAATTATGTATTACAGTGAATCGACAGGATTTTTTCCCCTTTCCGTGTAGTGCGTTTATAATCGCTCACTTATAAGCGCTCTCAAACGATATTCTGGCTTGTTCAGTTCTAGGGTTGCAAAGGGGCTGAACATTTCCAGTAAATTTCCAAAAAATCCTGGAAAGTTTCTGAAACCTTTGCAACCGTTCCAGCTCATCATTCACTGCTCGAGTGATTTGACTGGAGAAACACAGACAAAATCCTCTAGTTTTAAAAGAACGCGCTCCTCGCTGCAGTCAGTTTCAAAGTGCTCTCTCCTCTCCGCTTCCATTAGTTTTCTTCTATTCTCCACACATATTCCTGCAAACCGGTTAGGTGAAGACTTCGAACTCAAACTCCTTGTGCTATTGCTTCAAATGCAGTAGACTAGCCCACAATGCATTGCATACAACAGTACAAAACTGTGATACATAAATAAATACAGTAATTAGTGTTGAAAATAGGGTGTAAATTAACAGCAGTTGCTTACCATGCAAAATATTGCCCAGAGTGCGTTTTTGCCCTTTTGTCCATGTTGCGAGCGCAATTATGATGGCTCAATGTGTTGCTTACGCTGGCAGTTTGCTAGGTTTTGGAACGCAGCCATAATGCTGGTTAAGTCTTTAAACTATTGCCATTTGTCTTACCTCATGCGTTTTTCTAGGCAGTTGGGATTATGGAGTGCGTGTTGAGGAAGTATGAGACCTATGAAAACTTTGAAGAGGTCACAGGGGGCAACTTGCTACCGAAGAGTCAAGTGTGGGCAGCCACGCGCAAGTACCTACAGAAGGAGGGCTGTGTCGGTGAGGTGTGTGGATATCATCTGAGTATAAGGTCCTGTTTACACCTGGTATTAAGATGTGCTTTGGTCGATCAGATCACAAGTGGACGACGCTAAATAGAAGTGTAAACAGGGTCTGAAACATTTTGAGCTTGTCCACTTTCGACCACTTGCTTTCGTAGTGTAGACGCTCATGTGGTCGAATGTGTTCAAACAGCCACAAAAGACCGTCTTCTCTCCGTCTACTGACCTAATGCGTGAACATTATGGGAAGCGCGCTAGCCAGACGGGATTTAAACTTTGTCCGTTGGAGACCCAAGTTTAGTTTAAAGACGAAAAATGTACCAAGCACAATGTTCTCTCACCATTCCTGATTTCTAACACACACTCACAGCGTTCGGCTGGTCTTGTGTCTGTCAGAGCAGAAACGAAAGCTGATGTTCTCCGTGTGTTTTTCAGTCGTCTTTGGGCACATTCATATGTAAATTACATGAGCTTATTTCATCCATTAGATCGAAAGATCTGGAAAAAAAGCCCATACATTTACCCGCCCATTAGGGCTGGGCGGTATATCGAGTTTGTACGATATATCGATATATATTTTTTAGAAACGATATGGAATGAGGCAATACCGTTTATATCGATATACAGTAGATTGATACGAACGCATCTGAAAAATAGCGGAGTACGCAGAGTGAGCTGATGCAGGGAAAGTGCATGATACAATTTGTCCTCAACATGACACATGCTTTATATTAAGGGCTTCAAAATAACTGGTAAGATATAGTTAACGTATAGTTTAAAGCCCTGTCAGATGCTCTGAGAGATAGGCTTGTGCTGACTGACAGATAAATACTTGCGGTGTTTAATGCGTTTGAAATGTGGTGCTTTCCTCAGTGCATAACTTACATTTCACAGGTATATTCTCCATATGTAAATGTTAGAAAGTCATGCAAATATATCCATTTTGCTGTCAGGAGAGGACGAGCCCTCTGCAAGTGAATCTCCACTAAAATTCAGGCTTCCGTGAATGAGCGCCGCAAACAGACGGAGCGCAATAGAATAGGAACGCAATAATTCTGACTAAAGTATACATATTTCTAAAATGTTTCTTGTTAAACAATAAATGTGCCATATGTGGAATTTTAAACCTACAAGTAAGTATATTTTTATAAAAGTGACCATTATAATGGGGTAATCAAATATAGGCTAATATGCTTTTGTTTTTATTTTCATTTTTAGTTTAGTGAATTTAAAGATTGTAGACCCTCTTTCTGCACATAATATATTGCATATTACATTCACTGTATTTGTTTATAGCCTTCAATATCAACATTGTTTTTAGGACATCATTGGGCAGGATGTGAAATAAAATTATTATTAAAATAAATACAGATTTTTTTTTTATCCAAATAGAAAAACGTAGAAAATACCGGGATATATACCGTGTATCGCCATTCAACCAAAAAATACCGAGATATGTTTTTTTTGGCCATATCGCCCAGCCCTACCGTCCATAGACCGTCCCCTCGAAGAAATCAGGACAGAAGTGCTTGAAAGTGGACAGAAGAGACGGATTAAAACACCAGGTGTGAACGGGAATGTGTCTCCCTCGTCTACTTGTGATCCGATCGACCAAAGCGCATCTTAATACCAGGTGTAAACAGGGCCTAAATTCTTGTGCATTAGCATTCTGCCAAATAACAAAGGAATAGTAATTTCAGATTCTGTCAACAGGTGGTTGTAAGTCTTTCCGATGAGCTTCTGTCCCAGGCAGTAATGATGGTGGAGCGTTGTCGACCAACACTAACTATTAACTTGTCAGGAGCACGCCAACACTGGCTTGAGGGCATGCTTAGACATGAGATTGGTATGAACTTTAACCTAAACCGATTGTGAAAGTCATGTCCTAACCTGTGACGAACAACAGGACATTTTGTCAGTCATTTCATTCATACAGTCGTGCTCAAAAGTTTACACACCCCTTGCAGAATCTGCAAAATGAATAATTTTAACAAAATAAGAGGGATCATACAAAATGCATGTTATTTTTTTTTTATTTAGTACTGTCCTGAATAAGATATTTTACATAAAATGCTTACATATAGTCCACAAGACAAAAAAATAGCTGAACTTAAGATAACCCCGTTCAAAAGTATATGAACCCTTGATTCTTAATCCTGTGTGTCGTTCCCTGGATGATCCACGGCTGTGTGTGTGTTTTGTGATGGTTGTTCTTGAGTCTCTTGTTTGTCCTGATCAGTTAAACTGACCAACGTTCTTCAAAAAAATCTTCCAGCTCCTGCAAATTCTTCAGTTTTCCAGCATCTTTTGGATGTTTGAACCCTTTCCAGCAGTGACTGTATGATTTTGAGATCCATCTTTTCACACTGAGGACGATTGAGGGACTCAAACACAACTATTAAAAAAAAGTTCAAACATTCACTGACGCTCCAGAAGGAAACATGACGCATTAAGAGCCCGGGGGTGAAAACTTTTGCACAGGATGAAGATGTCCAAATTTTTCTTATTTTAAATCTTTTTTTTTTTTCTTTTTTTTTCTTTTTTTTTTTCATTTAGTATTGCCTTTTGAAAGCATCAGAAGACACTTACATGTTTGACAAATTAAGTACAATTGACCTTGATCTTCCAAAAGTTTTCACCCCCGGCTCTTAATGTGTCCAGGGAACGACACACTGTTAAGAATCAATGGTTCATAAACTTTTGAACAGGGTCATTTTTATAAGTTCAGCTATTTTTTTTGTCTTGTGGACTATATGTAAACATCTTCTATGTAAAATATCTTATTCAGGGCAGTGCTAAATAAAAAAATAACATGCATTTTGTATGATCCCTCTTATTTTGCTAAAATAATTAACATTTTGCAGATTCTGCAAGGGGTGTGTACACTTATGAGCATGATTGCATTGCTGGTGTGTAGTGCTAGGTAGTCCCGTCCACAGTGAAATCTACTTGGCATAATAGAGGGCTGCAGTGATGGCGTATTTTTAAGGCCAACCCAGAATTTAGCATCATCTTGGTTCCCTTGACAAAATGCAAATAGGGTTTTTCGACTGGCTTTTGGATTATTGCAACAAAAGAACCCTCTGCGACCAACAAAAGGAAATCTTCACATTTGAAAGCCTAAATTCAGTTGCCAGAAGTAAACAGCTAAGTGTAGACTATAAACGAAGTAGACCAGTCGCATGACTTTAACTAGGGATGCTAATGATTAATCAACGATCGATTGATCATTTAATCAGCTTATCGATGGTCGATTAAGCAAGGTCATCATTAGAGTCTCTCAGCAGACAAGCCATGCAATGGATTAGGTAGGCCATTTCGATAGAACCAACCAAGGGTCCAAAAAACCCTCCAAACGAGTGAATTTACTGAATATAAGAACTACTTGCGTGTGTAAATGCCACAATAACAGTACATAAGTGATGATCTTTAGCTGTGCGCTCTTATTCATGGTAAATCAAGATTTGTCAATCTGAGCAATCAAACCAATCCAAACAGTGTCCGATTGGTCTCTACACCCATTTACCCACCCACCACACCTGAGATCCAGGTACATTGGTTGAACTTTCAAATGACATTGGAAAACACTGCGTCATGATCACGATCGGGTCCCGGAAGTCCTATTGCTTTAGCAAAGCAGCATGTCAATGTCACTTTGTGATCGATGCATTGTCTTATGTTGTGTTTGGGCTTGTTCGAGACAACCTGCTCTAAATAAAGACACGTGATCTACTATGGTTTACAAATGTTTTGCGACATTACAAACCAAAACATGGCGCAAAAGCATGATGCATACTATTTACACGTGTTGGCGGTGCTTTTTCATACAAATACTTGGTATAGTTTGGTCTCTAACTAAAATAAATATGCTAGTTGAGATCTACTAAGATTTTACAGATCACATTTTCATGTAAAGTAGTTTTTTTTCTTTTCTCGCACTTTAGATTAATTCTCATTATTAACTATGACTTTTGTCTCAAACTCCTAATTAATGCTTATTAATAGTTAGTAAGGTAAGTTTAGGTATCGGGTAGGATTAAGGGATGTAGAATATGGTCATGCAGAATAAGGCATTAATATGTGCTTTATTAGTACTAATAAACAGCCAGTATCCTAGTAATATGCATGCTAATAAGCAACTAGTTAATAGTGAGAATTGTACCCTAAACTAAAGTTTTACCATTTTTTCCATGCTATGAAAATTGAGCACTTCTAATATGCCAGCAAATTTAAAAGCACTTGTTAAGTGATGGTCATATACCCTATATTCACTGTAAAGCCAAGCTTTAAAACGACGCCTATTTTGTGTTGCTTAAGCACGTTGTAAAGTAACGTGGCGGCCCCGCTTCGGATTTAAGAGGTAAACGATTGATCATTAATTTAAATAATGATCGATTATGGAAATTTATGTCAATTGACATCCCCAACTTTAACATCACCACCGTTAAGTTTCCATCAACTTTTCAATTTTCCCTCAAAGTTTGAGTTAGAGGAGTTGGCAAGAGCACGATTATAAACACAATGGGCCTCATTCATTAAACTTTCATGAATATAGAATGAATAAAGACGTGTTTTCATAAATATGAGCAAATTCTGAGTAATTTGCACGGAAAATGGACCTTGAAAGCACAATGTTTTTCCAGCTGAGATACTTTGGTTGCTATGATACAGAATATCCATGGCAGTGATGTGTTACTAGTATCTAATTTTGAAGAATATTACTGAATATAAAAACCAGCAAGTAACCAGCAATATAAACTCCTCCATTGTTGTTCAGTCGTTGTACAAGTAGGATGATTGGTCAGTGTAGTATTTGTCCCGCCTCTCCTCCACTGTGATTGGACGGCTGGGTAAAAAGTGACAGTGACGACGCTTCCTAATACCCAAAGTTGAACAGTAAAAAAAAACAGGGCAAATCATCTCGTGAAATATTATTATGGTACATAGTGCATCAAAATGCAATGTCATCAGTTTGCCTAAATTAGAACACAGGAAATAGCTTTACGAACGATTTACACATTCGTTCTGCTCGTGTTTCATGAATGAAGCCCAATGAGCCTGTAAAAGTGGACTAGTGAGTTTACCCGTTTGGTGCGGTGACTTTATTAAGCAATTAACTCATTTGACCCATTGACTTCGGGACGATGGAACCAGAAGTGCTAAAACTCAACTCATTTCCGGGTTTTGGCCAACAAAAATACATCATCTCTGCAGAACTCTATAGTACATTAAAGGGTTAGTTCACCCAAAAATGACAATTCATTAATTACTCACTAAACCCATAAGACTTTCGTTCATCTTCGGAAAAACAGATATTTTTGATGAAATCTGAGAGATTTCTGTCCCTCCATTGACAAGCTACGCAACTACCACTTTCAAGCCCCAGGAAAGGTTGTAAAGACATCATTACAACCTTTCTGGGTTCACGAGAGCACTATGTGTGTTGACGAAAGAGCAGACGTTGTTGCGTGAACGTGGGTTGGAGATTAATATTTTGTAAATTATGATTTTTTTTTTTTGCGCAAACAAAGCACTCGTGACGCTTCATAACATTGATGTTAAACCAATGGATTGCTTTAATGATGTCTTTACAACCTTTCTGGGGCTTGAAAGTGGTAGTTGCGTAGCTTGTCAATGGAGGGACAGAAATCTCTCAATTTCAATTAAAAAGATCTTCATTTGTGTTCTGAAGATGAACAAAAGTCTTACAGCTTTGGAAGGAGAGTAATTAATGACAGAATTTTCAGTTTTGGGTTAATTTGACCTTTTAAATATCAGTTCTGATTGGCTGTCAATGTGTCACATTCTTCGGTCTAGGCAGTCAAAGACCGAAGCTCTTGTTTCTGTTGGGTCACACCCGGTTTGGACACGGTCTAAAAGTATTGATCTTGCTAGACAAGAAATATTGTATTGACATTCTTCTGGTTGGATCTAGTTGGTAATTGATAATTTTTCAGTGTTAATCATATAGTCTTTTGTCTACAAAACCTGCCCTTCCAGCAATTTTCTGACTTTCACTCCCAGGCACGCATTACTTACGGGGTGTGAATAACAGCATGCAGCCATGGGCCACTTCTGTTGGGAGAAAGCAATTTGGACTGAAACCAGCTAATCCTACTGAAGAGGGGCTCGCTAGTCTTCACAGTGTGTTGCTACGGAAACAGCCCTTCCTGTGGCGAGCCGCTCTGCTATACTATACTGTATACCATGCCACAAACATGAGCTTTTGCCAACTGTTCAGCCATATTGCTCGCTTTGTCCAAGATCCCGCTGTTCGTTGGGAATACTGCCTGCGCGCCAAACGAGGACAAACAGATACCTCAAAACCAGGTGAGCTAATCGCCAAGAATAGAACTGAGAAATGCAATATTGTGTATGCTTGAGAAAGACAACATTCTGATATACTATTTAAGCTCATTATTATTATTCCATCCATCCATCTATCGTAGACTAATGAACTAGAGAGCTGACTGAGATGCACCCTATCTGAAACATGTTAAAACATGTCAGCAACATATGCTAGCAATGTGCTGAGACATGCTAAAAACATTTAAACATGCTAACGTGTTAAAACATGATAGCAACATGCAAAACGTGTTAAAAATGTTAAGCTCGCAATGTTAAAATATGCTAGCAACATGTTAAAAATGCTAACAGCATGTTATAAACATGTTAAAACATGGTAGCAATGTATTAAAAGATTGTAGCAGCTGATGTTTAAAACATTTTAACGTGTTTTATTACTTTGCCAACACAAAGTAACGTTAACAACATGGTAAAACTTGCTAACATTGTGTTAAAACATCCAAACAAATGAAATGTGCGAAAGCGTGTTAGCAACATGTTAAACGTTAGCATTGTGCTGCAATATGTTAGAAACATGGTAGCAATGTGATAAACATCAGACATTTAGCAAAGAGTAAAACACGCCATTAATATGTTAAAACATTCTATCAATGTGTCAAGATATGCTAGAGACTTGCTAACAATGTGTTAAAAGATTATAACAGCATGAAAACGTTAAAATGTTAGCAGCGTGTTAACAACATAGTATAACTTGCTATCAACATGTTAAAACGTGCTAAAACATGGTAGCAAAATGCTAACAACACGTTAAACATGTTAGCATCGTGCTGCAACATGTTAGAAATATGATAAACCATGTTAGAAACATTAACAATATGTAAAACATGCTATTAACGTTAAAACATGCTAACAATGGGTTAAAATATGCTATCAACGTGTTAAAAGATTCTAACAACATAACATGTAAAAACATGTTAGCAGCATGTTAAAACATGTTAGCATTGTGCTGCAACATGTTATAAATATTTTAGCAATGTGTAAAACATGTTAGAGACATGCTAATAATGTGCTAAAAATGCTAACAATGTGTTAAAAGATTCTAGCAGCATGATAACGTTAAAACATGTTAACATTTGTGCTAGCAAAGTAATAAAACATGCTAGTAACATCCTAAAACGTTAACAGTGCGTTAACAACATGGTAAAACTTGCTAGCATTGTGCTAAAATCTGTTAGCAGCTGTGTTAAAACAGAAACATTTGGCAAAATGCTACAACACACACACAACATATTAGCAACATCAAGAAAAATGTTAACGCGTTAACATGCCATTATTTTCTTTTGTGAAACTTTACCATCTGCTTTTAACGTGTGTGTGTGTGTGTGTGTGTGTGTGTGTGTGTGTACAGGTTGCTTTAGTAAAGATCAGGTCTACCTTGATGGAATTTTAAGGATTTTACGCCACAGGAGGAACATTGATTTTAAGATATTAACCGCTCTTGGAAAGGCAGGTCCTATTCATGCTGTTTTTAATGCAATATTCCACATTTTGAATGTATAAGGAATGTATACACATACCAATTTATGAAATTCCTGTTTTTAGGTTTCCTATGAAGATGTGGAGAGACTTCGGCATTTGGCCGTTCTAAAGGGAACCAGGATTCCTCACTTCATGCAAGATGATGAACGTTATCTTCATCACCTCGACCACATCGTCACAGTGAATGAACTGAGCGACGCAGAGCTTCAAGAGCTCATTCCATGAAGATCTGGATCATTTACAAACCATCAAACACACGTTTTTTCAGGTTTTCCCAAAAAAAACTGTGTCTGCAAAAGTGGGATTTTTAAAACATACGATTGATATAATCTTGGATGGTTTATCATGAAAACGTGATTCATGATGATCATCCATAAAAATCCATGTAAAAGTATTACATACAGCATGGTTGTGTCCAATGATTGATGTAGTAATTTGCTGCATCAAGTGCCATATTACTCAGTACGTCTGTTTACAAATGCAATGATTGTCTGTTTTGTAAAAACAACATGAATCTCAGGCATGAAAGACGTGTTTGGATTCTTGCAAACCTGAGGTATGTTCGGAATAGCATACTACTGTACTCATACTATTTCTGTAGTATACTGTGCACTAGACCTGCATGATTCTGGATAAATTGATAATCACAATTTTTTGGTTTAAAATAGAGATCATGATTCTATGGAGGCTTGTTTCATCCACAGTATAAAAAATAAAAAAGTAATTGTGACTTTGTATCTCAGAATTGCGTGATATAAAGTCATAATTGCACGATATAAAGTTGCAATTGCGAGGGAAAAAAAGTCATAATTGCGAGTTTATTTCTTGCAATTGTGTTTATATCTTTATATCTCGCAATTCTGACTTTAAATGCGCAATCCTGACTTTATATCTCGCAATTCTGACTAACTCGCAATTCTGGCTTTATATCTTGCAATTCTGACTAACTCGCAATTCTGACTTTATATCTCGCAATTCTGACTTTAAATGCGCAATTCTGGCTATAACTCGAAATTCTGACTTTATCTCACAATTCTGACTAACTCGCAATTCTGACTTTATAACTCGCAAATCTGACTTTATAACTAGCAATTGCCACTATATCTCGCAATTTCTACTTTATATCACACAATTCTGACTAGAACTCTGAGAAAAAAGTCAGAATTGCGAGATGTAAACTCGCAACTGAGAGGTAAAAATTTGCAATTATCTTTTAAAATGTTTTATTCTGTGGCAGAAACAAGCTTCCATATGATTCTCCCACAATTCTGAATAGACAACTAAAAAAAGTAATTGCTGTAGTCGATTTAAAAAAAAAAAATATTAATTTGAATACATTTTTTTTTTAAATTGGGTTGAGTGAATGATTCAGTGACTCACTCATAAAGACTTCACTTGTTTCATTACTGGATGAATCAGTGTTTTTAAACAAATCTTTTTAATCGTGCAGCTCTACTGTGCGCAGAATGCTAATTTTCTGAATGCTTGCAATACATGATGTAGTACATTATGCCAAAATACAACAGGATGTTATGTGCTGATTTAAACACAATGTAGAGAACATCTATAGCATTGCATACTGTTTTAATATACTACATGGTATGCCGTACACTAGTACTCCATTCCGAACGCCGCCATACTCGTGAGAAGCTGAAAGATGGTCATGTAGCATTTTAACTGCACTTGTAATGTAATGGGCACATTCTATATCATGCTAGCTAGTTGTTATCACACACAAGGCAGAAGTATATCAGCACTAAACCCTGACAGTATTTATATGTGAACCTATGAGCACTTCCTCTTAGGTTCTTCCTTTTTAGTTTCTCTATTATTTATGTATTTATTATTTGCTTACCTCTTGTATTCACGTTAAGCACTGAATGTCTGTGGTATTAGCTTTATGCACAGTAGCAAATGCATTTGTTCAACTTAGTAGGCCTATAGACCTTATGCGCCAGAGAAACAAGCGCGCAGCCATCTAGGATTATGTGTTTTGTGGTAGCTCTGTATATTTCTATGGCATCGCTGTCGAAGAGTAATTAGCTGGTGAAGTGGATTTACTTATTGTAGAGTTAGCAAGAGTTATCATGAGCATTGTAATGTTTGAAGCGGATGTCAAACCGGAAGGATTTTAAAACGAGCGGTTCATTCATAAATCCGTATTTGTGGTGCAGTGCTGAAAATGGGCGGGGCTACATAAGGTCTATAGCAAGCAATGCAAATGCAAAAAGACACCAAGGCTGACTCAGTTCCACAAAACGTTCATTAAGAATCTCTTGTGAATAAAAAATGGCCTCCTGTCACTTTTTTAATTCTAATCAGGGCTTATGAAACGCTCCTATCATATCTAGACATAATCAGTGTTCTTCTGAGCACCCTTGGTGGTCTTCATTACCCGTGCTAATGTGACGTGACACCCTTGTAAGAGAGTTGCCTCTGCACCCTTTGCCTTTCGCACCCGTTTAAAGCAGTCCAGCTGGCCAGCTTCCTCACTGTGCATGTTAAGATTGCGACGGACTCAGGAAGAATAATGGGAGGTCATGTGGATGTGCCTTATATGGGTTCAGAACTTGTGTGTCATGGCTACATGTTATATGCTTGAAATTACATATCCATTTGTATTTATTATCATTGTCAGTACTGCACGAATATTGCACATTTCACATTAAGTTGCTGTTATCTTATTAAAATTATACACTGAAGTCACTAGAATTGTTGTCTGTGAGTGTTGAATTAAAAAAAAAATTAAGCACAACATTCAATTTACTATATTAAAGATACGCCCTTTTACAAAGCCTTGTTTATGGGCTCTACTAGAATAGGTATTCAAGCTTGAATGTTATATCTGACATTGCGCAGCTCTTCCCAGTAACAATCTGGGGTGCGTTTCCCGTAAAACGACGCATCTCGCTGCTTAACTACCATAGTCCGATGCATCGTTGAAGAAATCAAATAGATAGTCACGACTGTCTGACGAAACCGTATTGTTGCAAATGTCATTCAACCACATTTCAACCAAAAATGCCATATTTTTTTGCTATACATTACAGACATGGCATCTGAGGACTAATTCTCACTTTTCTCAGTCATTTTGCTTTATTTCCAGATTTAATCATAGGCTTGTTAATTAAAAGACGTAAATGACATTTGTATGTATTTGAAATAAAAGATATAGATTGTACTAAATGTAAGCTTGCTAATACCGATAATTCTTTATATTTGAAAGCCGATAACCAATATATTGGCCGATAAATCTAAATCTAAATTATATAATTTTTGAGAGCCTGATTACAGAAACAAAAGTCTCGCCATTAAATCCATGTCCCAAACACACAATTATAATGTTTTCATTATAATTTTATATAGCCTATATGACAGACTTGCGATTGGCAACTGTATTTTCCTTTTTTGAAGTGATTCCAATCATATTTCAAGCAATTTAAACCCATCTTGGCGAACCGTGCGCATCTGAAGTGTCTCACCTGATACATTATTTATCGGCTTTAATACATCAGCCAAATTTTCTTATCGGGCCAATAACGATAACATTAAAAATGAACATATATCGGCCGATACCAATATGGTGGCTGATATATCGTGCATCCCTAGTTCTAACCACAAGCCGAGCGCCGTCGTTCAAACCACACAACTTTGTGATGCTGTTTGCGAATGTTTGTTGGAACTATGGTTTCAAACACCGACGGAACTTGCAAGTTTAGTTCCTGTCTCTATGAAGCCCCTCCTTCTGAAAAGCGCAATATGCTCTATTTGGTCGGCTGGAGCAGTGTGTTGTGATTGGTCAAGCGCTTCGAGTGTGTTTGGGAAACGTCCTGCGCCTTACCATAACCGCCAGTTTCAACACACAACTAACTAACTAACTAACTAACTAACTCAACGAGGCCCCGCCCATTCATTTTGTGTATGCCTTGGGTGGGAATTATTTAAATGAGGAATATTGTGACATGTTTGTTCAAGGAAGTAAACTCAAGACAATAATAGTTCAGAAACTGATACGCACTGATATAGAGAATCAGTTGATGATCACCAAGGGCCCTATCACACACCCGGCGCAATGTGACGCCAGGCGCGACGCAAGTGTTGTTGGCTAGTTTCAGCCTGATGCAGTTATCATCTTCACGTTGTTTAAATATCAAATGCACTGGCGCATCTTTTCGCCCATGGGCGTCTGGTCTGAAAACCAGGTGTGTTCAGGAGCATTGTTGGAGCGTTGCTATTGTGAGGAACTGAAAACGACTGCGCCATTGACCAACACACACCTGCTCTAAAGTCAATAGCGCTGTATTTTTTTTGTTATTTAAAGGGTGTGTTAGTAATATGAGTCTATAGGCGGTGCACAACACACGTACACTCTGCTTATTACACACACAGGGAAGCGCAGCAGCACACACACCAAATTACATTACAATGTAAAAGATTATTATTGTGTACATAAAGATAAAAATGCCTACATGTCATAATGGATAGTCATTGCACGTGTCAGAATTACCTATTTGCAGTAATGATGAATGAAATTGGCAACTTATTTAACCAATCGTGGCAATACACACATGTATTTAAACTGACTCGTCAGGTCAAGGGCGTCTA
Source organism: Coreius guichenoti (assembly GCA_039654105.1). Lineage (NCBI taxonomy): Eukaryota > Metazoa > Chordata > Actinopteri > Cypriniformes > Gobionidae > Coreius > Coreius guichenoti. Next base: position 2,703,366 of record CM077168.1, read on the forward strand.
TATTCTGCCATGTAAATAGCGAATCCGCCATGGTGCGAGCGCAACTGGCTTTTAAAGGGAATGGGAGATGAGACTTGGTTTATTGCACGTTACGCCCAAAACACACCCATCATTAAGAGACTAGGGACGACCCTTTTGGACCATGCGCCAGGCGCACCGACCGTTTTTCCCGTCGTTAAACGGTTTCTGCAGGTTTAGTGAAGGTAAATTTAAGACCATTTAAAGAAAATTTAAGGAATAAACTGAAGGGAACATAACACGTCAATATGTTCTCTAAATTGAAGCACGTATTAACAACACTTCAAATTTTGAAAATACAATTTCCAACAGATCTCCATAACTTAACTTATTTTACAAAAAAAAAAAAAATAGCTTAAAGTTTGAGATAAGAGTCTTGTGAAATCTTGTAAAAGTGATTTTATGATTAAAACAAGAACAAATATTTGCCAATGGGTTCATAAAAATCAACTCAATTCAAATGAAAGTTATTTTCATATCCAATGACAGATATTTGTTCTTGTTTTAAGCATAAACTCAGTTAATTTTCTCAGAAAACGACTTAATTTCTTCATTTTGCATCTCAAGTAAATGTATCTTAATTTAAGGATGTTTAGATATTTGTACGTTTTCTTTTTTCTTAAATCCCGTCTTTTACTTTTATTTCATTTTTATGAATGGATTCTGCGGTTCCGTCCATGTTTTCGGCCCTAATTTAATGCCATGATATTGAATTTAAGACTTTCTGCTCCAATTTAAGACATTTTCAAGGCCTTAAATTGTGGAAGGTCAAGACTTTAAGACACGTGGAAACCCTGCTAAGTGCACCTGCGCCATGCGCTCAGATCATTAAAATAGGGCCCCAAGTAATGACTCAAACATACTGTTAAAATCATGGGTAAAAAAAAACATGTCAGACTGATTAAAAACAGTTTCATTTAATATATCTTATTTTCAATAAATTTCCGTAAAGCCTCCATACCTGACAATACTATAGTTTATAATCTGAGCTCATATCAGCAGGGCAAGTCATTGAACAACACAATCTTCCAGTACATAATGCAACCAGGATCGGGAGCCTCCATCAATCATCTACAGCCTGAGAATCATGGGGAAAGAGCAGGCATTCTTTCCCTCTCATTACATTATAGCTTAATTCAGTGTTGTTCCAAAAATGAAATGGAGATGTCCAACTCAAAAGGGGGGGGATAGGGGGGAAAAAACACCAGTTTGGTACCTATATAACGATGGCAAGCAGCACTAATACAAAGTGAATGTAGGAGAAGGACTACAGCCCATTGTGTTCATTCTGTACAAGTCTTGTGTTGCTTAATAACTTCTTGCTCCAGTAAACTGAAGCTTCACACCTGAAAGGCAGCATGTCTCTGCACGACATGTTGAGGTAAAAAGGTTTTCCTAGAAGAGAGATTCTAAATTAATGAATGATATTTAAACAAAATTTTTTTAGATAAGTCAAAAATAGTGTACTGGATATAGGGGTGTGCGATATAGATCGTCGTTGTTTTAACGATATGCGATCTGACGTTATCAAGTATGTCCCTCACTTTACAAAAACACCTAGAGAGAGAGCACACATACACTACGTGATGTATTCTAGTAGGTTAGACTAGTGCACTTAAGAGTGCACGTTCACTGTGATTTACTCTATTAAAATGCATTTATAATACCCTCAATATTCAAGATAAGTAGCTAAAATACTTCTGTATGTCTTTTATATTTATATAATTTAATGTAGTTAATCAATATCACAAAAAGAGTGCTGTTTTTTTTCTCCAAATGTCAGCATGATTACAAACATGATATTGATTTTATACAACAGTTCAATAAACAAGTTAATATTGAGTGACTTAATTCTCATTTTAGACACAATATTGCCTGTTTTTGCTCTATTTCGCCAACGAATATACTCCCAAACAAAGCAACTGGACTGTTTTGCGTCTTTGAGCAACACACGGCGGTGTTTCATTACTGAATGAAGGAATCGTTTGAGTGAATGATTCAATGACTCACTCATTAAGACTCATTCCTGAATGAATCAGCCGTTTGAATCTCAATGACTCGCTCATTAACAGTGACTTGCTGACACATACTGGCGGTTTTAATTTCACATTTAAAGTATCTTTTCATTTTTAAAATCATTTAAAATATCAATATTCAACGTTTTATGTTTAAAACATCAAACTGATGTTTCAATTAATCAAAAATTAAATGTAAATTGATTAAATGTAAGAATTTGACACAAAAGATGATGCATACATTTAATTAGGTTTAAAAATGGCTTTAAAAATGTTAAAAATCCATTTAAACTTATTGGAAAAGATCATTTCTGACCACCACAGAATATGAAGAATTTCTAAAACTTTAGGAGTCTCTGTCCACGGCAGTCCTAAACCTGCCAAGGTACCATCACAATAAACACTCAGCAGAATATCGTCTAATTATCGCATTCGATAATTAACAAATTGACAAAATATCAAGATATCATTTTTTGTCAATATCGCACACCCCTAACTGGATGTTACATCATTCTTACCTGCTTTTAGCTCATCATGTTGTGGTTGAGCTGCTTATTGCCAGAGCGCCTTCTGAGTTTGACAGAGGCTGTCCCTTCAACACAGGATCTATAGAGGAACGTCAACATCTTTATGAGACTAGAATACTGAAACTAGCGATACATATAGGTGATTATATACAGGGGTTGGACAATGAAACTGAAACACTGGCCATTTAGTGCTGGAGGTTTCACGCCTGGTGGCCAATCTTCACTGATTTTACATTCCATCACAGCTGTACATAAAATATTGCAACATAATGGGACACATATCAGAGTTCAAAAGAGGACAAATTGTTGGTGTGCGTCTTGTTGGCTCATCTGTGACCAGGACAGGCACCTCGACGTTCCTGTTTCCACCAAAACTGTTTGTCGGGAGCTCCACAGAGTCAATATTCATGGCCAGGCTGCTATAGCCAAGCCTTTGGTCACTCGCGCTAATGCCAAATGTCGGTGCCAACAGTGCAAATCATAGGCTGTGGACAATGTGAAATATATATTGTTCTCTGATGAGTCCACCTTCACTGTCTTTCCCACATCCGTGGGAGTCCACTGTTCTGGAAGAGGACCAGTTCAAAATCCCTCTGGCCACTGTGAAGGACTTTTATCGGTCATGCCTAAGATGAAATGATGCTGTATTGGCCACAAAAGGAGGCCCTACACCATACTAATAAATTATTGTGGTCTAAAACCAGGTGTTTCAGTTCCATTGTCCAACCCCTATATATTGGTAGCATTAAAAAATGGTTTCAATATGATTGATATGACTGTAATGAATGCAGAAAAACAATTTCCTAGTGTTTATCAATGTGTGATTTTCCTTAATGTGATTATACATATACACATTAGGGGTGTAACAGTACATGTATTCGGTTCGGTGCAATAGTCAGTCACAGGCGATCCACAGTCCAATCCAGAAGGGGGCGTGCGTGGTAATGCAACACTGTTGTTTTTTTTTTTTCTCCTTCTCGCTCATCTTTCTGTGATTTCTCGAAAAAGCGCAATATTGAAATTTGTGCATCCGCTATTGTCACCGCATGTTAATGAACTCTCACACACAAAGAAAATGACAACGTAGGCAACGCACAACACAATAATAAAACCAATAAGTTTGAAAACAGACGTTGCATTTTACCGCACAGCATTGATCAATTTATCAATAGGGTTGGGTACCGAAACATACCTATATAACCGGTATGCAACCGGACCAAATCAGAACGCAAATTTCGGTGCCACAAATTCAAACGGGTTTTAACGCTTTGGCTGGCGCCGAGACAGAGACAGACACACTCAGCGCTTGTCACATATCACAACTATTCAGTGTTTTCAACCACATGATGTTTATTTTAGGTTCCAGACATTTAAATGCACACGAGTACTAGCAAAAAACACACACTGATGTCTATGGAAGCGGCAATAACAATCCTTTCAGTTATAATTTGACTACGTGTCTTATTTATATCAGATACACATTATATAGTTAACTATATAGTGTTAATTTCGTTGACGAATAATTTGTCAATTTTCATCAACAACCTTTTTTCACTGACGAAAACGAGACGATAACTAACTAAAAACCAGTTTTGGATGACAAAAACTATGAAGAAAATCTACTGTCATTTTCGTCAACGAATAAAAACGAGATGAAAATGTTAGGGAGGGACGATTAGGGAAGAGATCCAGTCAGAACTGATGTCCTGTGTAACGGATGGGAAACACCGCAGGAAAACACGGCGCTGTTGAGCTTCTACAGGCTCACGCACCAGCGCTTCAGAGCGGCTCAATCAATGAGTAACACACATTTATGACAGGTTATTGTTTATGAACTTATGCTGATGAATAATGACAATGTTTATGATGTTCATGTAGTAATATGTTTTAGACGGTTGCAACTGCATATTTTATCTCCCTCGTTTGAACTTGAATGAGCAACAATAGTAAGGCGCAGACATTTCAAAATAAGAGTCCCGGTGTATTTCGAGCTGGTTTATAATTAAGTCACGCATTATATATACGTTTTTGGTTACACAATAAACTGTATTTAATTTCATTCCCATTTAATTCATAGTCAGGAGGAAAGACTAAGAACAGTATTTGACACATTATTCAATAAAGTATCAGGGTTATAATAGTTAACTCAAACCATTAAAAAATATTCATTACTTGAAATTAAATGTTAACTGAAATAAAATAAATAAACGTAAACTTATTTGAAGCTTTAGCTTAACCTGATACACTAACTAAAACAGAAGTACAAAATGATAAAAACTATATAGATGTTTTTAAAAAACTAACAAAACAAAAAAAGTGAATTGAGCTCTTTCGTGTGTTTTTGCGCTTGAACGGTCAAAAACACAATTATGTCAGAATGTAATTTTTGATATGTATTCAAGTAACAGTCGGTTATGTAATGCTTAAATGCTCAATTAATGCATTACAATTTAACTAAACTCATTAGATTTTAGTCGACTAAAACTAAAAACAATTTAGGTGGCTAAAGTATGACTAAAACTAAATGGCATTTTAGTCAAAAGACTATGACTAAAACTAAATCAAAATTTGCTGTCAAAATTAACACTGCTATATAGTTTTCTCTATTCTTCTCCCAGTTCACTTACTTTCATGTATTTGGTGAGACGTGGATGAATTTACGTGATGTCAATCTGACAGATCCGATTCTCTGAATTGCGGCGCAAACTAACATGGCGGCGCCCATCGCGCGTTATAGATCATTATAAAGGGTTTTAAAAATGACAACACGTTCACTTACGCATATTTGAAATTTGAAATGTCAGATAGTTCAGGACATAGTTAACAAGTTTGTAAATATTTTGAATAAAAAATAAAAATAAAATCGGTTTGGCACGATACCCAACCCTATTTATCAATGAGAGTAACAAATCAACAATTCCTTAATTTTATATTTTAAGCAATCAGGAACCTTTTTGGGGGGGGAACATATTAATATACCAAACTTGTGTCGAACCATGACCCCAAAACCAAGGTACGTACCAAATCATGACTTCTGTGTGCCGTTACACCCTGAATATATATATAATGAATAACTCGAGAAATGAATAAATCACAGTAAAGAAAGAAAGTTGGCTCACAAAAGTAGGGATGCTCCATGGCCTCTTGGGCAGTCAATCTCTGTTGATGATCGTAACGCAGGAGTTTATCCAGCAAATCCAGAGCTTCGGGGCTCACCAAGTGCTGATTCTCTGACTGAACAAAGTTCTCCCAGCGCTTGCGCGTCTGCCTGAAGATGTAGACGATTTCAAAATTAAAACAGTCCAGCAATTAAAAGTCAATATAGAAAATATATAGCTGTGTGTATATCAATCTGCCATTGGCGATGGAAACTGAAAATTAGGGCTGTGCAATTAATCGTATTTTCGATTTCAATTTTGATTTTGGCTTCCAACGATTATAAAAACAAGATAATCAAGGCAAAACGATTATTGTGCCGCTACCGCATTCCGTCCCGCGCACTTTCCTTCACAGCGGGACGCTTTCGTTCCTCCCTAATCCAAATTTAACATACAAATCAGCTGAATAAGTGAGTGATGTAAAATGCAGTCTACTGTTGCTAAACTACGGGACATGCTTGATATTAAAAGCGCATTAAGCCATGAAAGAGACGCTGTTCCCTAAGCGACCTCTTGTGCGCGCGCTCTGAGACGGAGCAGAAGGATACTGTGGGCTTCAGTTACGCGTCTAAACGGTCAGATAGCCTACACACAAATATGTCGAAATGCCGTTTTGCTAAGTATCCTCATAAACACAGTGGGTTATGTCTTAAGTGAATGTAAACACTGAGAAAGAGCGTGTGTGTAACAGTATATTTGATCCGTGCATTCGCTCTTAAAGTGACAGTAACCAACATTAATGACTGCTGTAGTCATTGTTCATCTAACAAGAAAAGACAAAGATGAAATCCCTCACTGCTCTTGAATGAATAACTTTTGTAGTTTTAATAAGGATTAGTCTATATTTAATGTATACAGCAGTGATATTTTACATTTGATCACTTTATTCAATTTCTGTTGTAGGCTATTATCTGAATACCACTGTTAGCTAAAAAACGTAAAGCACAATTTTTTTTTATTTTTGTCGGTTTTCTTTGTAATTAGTTTCTTTGTTCTTATTTTATTACTTGTCTTCTGGAGCTGTTTTGAGGACTTTCTACTTGCATTAATTAACCTAGTATTGGTTTTTGCTGAAGTATCGATAATTATGAAATTTCACTGACATTTAAAATTACTCATGAAATCATGAAATTAGACTTTGATCATATCACCCACTAATAACCGTGATTTCAATATTGACCAAAATAATCGTGCTTATGATTTTTGCCATAATCGAACAGCCCTACTGAAAATATTCAGCCGAATAAATGCATGGAGGGGCGAATCACTGAGCAAAACTAGCACACAACATGGATAAGCTACAACATATAACCATGTCAGCTCTGTGGACCGATCTTCATTTTGATGAACCAAGATCTTTTAGTCCATGCTGTTTTCAGTTGATGCATGAACAAAACTTCATTAAACATTATGTGTAGCTCACTTAATCAAAATCTAGATGGGAGCTTTAGTATAAACAGATTTTTTTTCTAAAGCAAGCAAAACAAGATTGTCTATAACATCAGCCATTCGACTGATTACAGATCATAACTAAATGAGTGGTTATCACAAAAACCTAAATTTCCATATGTGCATAACTAGCCGCGTTTCCATTACAGATTTGCACAAAACATTTGCGATATTTTCTAAATGTTGCTAAAAAAAACTATTGCGAAATGACAGCGTTTCCATTAACCGTTGTTATGCGACTAAAACTTATTTTTTTCCTCTCGCGATAAGTCATTCAAAAAATTATACCACATATGTTCGTAGGTTTATGTATATCCCATCCACCGGACTGGCCATTATTTTTAAATGGAAGGAGACGTGCGTGTTATCCAAGCATTAATGGCAAGGAAAGCCCCTTACACGTGAGCGTATGAGGTGTGTGTGTGTGTGTGTGTGTGTGTGTGTGTGTGTTTCTCCCTCATATCTGCTTAAAGGTGTTTAGAATCCAGTATTCCTGTAATTCTATTGTCTTTTATGAGTTTAATAAAGAACTGTCTCGTCTTCCGTCCAAACACACAGCGTCATCTGTAAAGAATGATCGACTTTTACGTACGCCAGGTGACCTGTAAATGCGGAAAAACTGTTTCCATTGCAGGTTTGTGAAAATTTCCTTTTTCGAATTGCCTGAAAAACCACCTCATGCAAGCGTAAAAACATTTTTGCGATATATGTGAGTTTTTGCGAAATTGATGCGTTTCCATTGGGCGTATTTTCAATTCGCAATTTCAATTTGCGCAATTTGAAGGGTAATGGAAACGCGGCTACTAACAGGGAAGAACGTGCACAATGTGAAGACCACAGTCCATAACTAACAGACTCACTGGCCAAGCAGGTCTTTGAAGCGCGTGTCCAGCTCGATGTGATACTTGTTCAGGTAGCTGAAAAGCTCTTCTGTTCCGAGAACCTTGGCGATTCTGACCAACTGCAGTAAACATTCCTCTGTTAGCACATCGCATATTTTAGGACTACATATTGCAGTAGTTTTCACAGAAGAATGACAAGTCGTACCTGGTCATAGTTGTCTTGACCATGGAAAAATGGCTCTTTCTGGAAGATCATACTGGCTAACATACAGCCCAAGCTCCACATGTCCAGACTGTAGTCATACATCTGCAAATCATTTTGGAGATTTAACTGCAATGTGGGAATAAGTTAACCCATGCCGTATTGTGCGTTGCATTTTCTCCCATTCATAGTGATATGAGTGCACCGTCTTTGATAATACACAACATACCTGATAGTCAACCAGTAGCTCTGGTCCCTTATATGATCTTGAGGCGACCCTGACGTTGTATTCCTGTGCAGGGTGGTAGAACTCAGCAAGACCCCAATCTATAAGCCGCAGCTACAAAAAAAACACACAAACTTACATTAGGTCACCAACATTGATCACAAGGAACAAAAGCAAATCCACAACGCCGGTAACGGACTTCACCTTTCTCATTTGGTGGTCTATCATGACATTGTGAGGTTTGACGTCCCGATGCATGATGCCCATGCTATGAGAGTAGTCCAGTGCCTGCAAAGAGACACATGCATACACACTTAACACACTCTCCTGCTGAAAACACATGAAAGAGTAATCTTATTTCAGTGTGCTCACCTTGAGAAGTTCATACAGGTAAAACCGGATATCAAAGTCTGTTAGTCTCTGATAGAGATCCTACAAATCAAAACATCATCATGTGAGACATTAAATGTTCAATATTTTAAACCAGGGTTTCCTAAAACCTTTGTTGATGAAAAGCTAATACCTTATTTTCTGGACTATAAGTCAAGATTTTTTAATTATCTGAAGCATGCTGCAACTTCCGAAGCAACTTACATAATGCTAATAACATGAAGCACACAAAATAGTAGGGGTGTAACGATATTCAAACCGAACCGAAAAAACGCGATACACCACACACGGTACGAACCGCGATACTCTCATGTCGACCCGAACGCGCCCCGCCCCCTGCTGTCCCAGCCAAGCACTCACTTCACCTTATGCCACAAAATTATTTTTGTCTTCCTTGACATTTGATTAAATAGTAATTAGTACACTTTTAACAAGAGCTGTATTTTTACTAAATATTATTATAATAATATTATTTACTAAATATACACTAACTTTTGTCTTCCAAGTGCATGTCACGTGATCACTCAAGTTGCATGGTGGAAGGACAAAGAGAGCCAGTTTCCCCATTTAGCCAGGTTGGATAAATGCTACCTTTGAGTCCCAGCAACATCGTCATTTTCGTAGATTGTTACGAAATAAAAAAAAAAAAAAAAAAAAAAAAAAAAAAAAAAAAAAAATCTCTCTCACCTCAGAAAACCGCTTTCCTGTCCTGTCAGCCGTTATACTGTGCTCGTAGCGCACACTCTTCAATTACACGTGCAAATGCGGCGACACGCGCTGTATATCACCTCATAAAAGCACAAAAGAAACTATGAGCAACGTTACGCTGTCAATTCGTAAGTCATGAAATAAAAGTAAAGTACCAATAAATCACGTAACAGGTTCGACGTGTTAGCTGGGAAGGATTTGCATGCACGTATGATGTTCATTCTGTTAATCAGGAGCAGTTATATGATTCATTAACAGTTCATGTTGGGATTGTGTATTCGTCATGGTAACTGTTGTTTCCATAACCCCAAAATTTGCTTTTTTTTTTTGTTAAAACATTATGGTAAATGGTAAAATGAGTAGATTATTTCTGACTAGTCTACAGTGGAGGCATTTATTTCATTTTAGTTTACTCAGGTATGCTAAGTGCTCTAAAGAAAACGTGAAGCCAATGTATAAAGTTAATAAAGATAAAGTTAATAAGTTAAATAGTTGTTGTTATTAAGTTAAAAGTGAATGTAGTGTTATTATTGCTGGTGCCCTGCCATGAACCCTGACCCACAGCAAACAGAACCGAACCGTGGCTCCAAAACCGTGATGTGAACCAAACCGTGGCATTGTGTATCGTTACACCCCTACAAAATAGAGTATGCACAAATATGTGTAAAAAACAAATAAGTGCCACTAGTGTCGCAGAAACTACATGCTTCACCTTTAATGAAATAAACTAAACAAGCTAATCGTGGACACAGAGTTGTTACAGCACGCTGCCATCAGAGATGTGTGCACTGTACAGTTACGCTTTCATTGCGTAAATTTGTTTAAGCTTGATATTTATAATAAATATTGTTTATATGAACACTACTATAAGTTATGCTATGCGCTACTATTTTACATTATTTTAGAAAGTAATAATGAAATGCAACTTAGTTAAAATGCAACACAACCGTGAATGTGTTGTTAAATTCTTGCAATATTAACTTAAAATCTTCATGGAGTACTTCAAGCAACTATTTTAGGTCAAAGCGGCCCAGCTGACCAAAAAAAAAAAAAAAAAGGAAATGCTCATTTAACAAGTTTTATAGTTTTAGTAATTAAAAGTGGTACCTTGAAATCCGTGTTATTGATGTACTCAAACACAAGGGCTGGCGTTCTAGACTGTGGAATACCAAAAAAGAAAGAGGAAGGAAAAAACACTATTATAACAGGATAGAAAATAACAATCAATACAAATTTAAGATGGAACGCATACATCAAAAACAGACTCCGCCTGAACCGTTTTGACATGAAATCAACCCTAATTTAGAAGTAGTGGGGACTGGAAAACAAATATAATTTGACAGTCAATTCTGGAATGGATTTAATTATCATACAACAGTTGTGTCCCTAATGTCGCAATATACACTATGCACTTGTTGAGTGCATGAAGTGGTCCAACGTTCCACACTTTGTTTTTTTCAGTTAAATAAGTGTATCATCTGGGTATTTTAAGTGTACATTTTCTTTTTGGAATTTTCAGTGAACACGTTACACCGATCAGGCATAACATTATGACCAATGAAGTGAATAACACTGATTATCTCTTCATCACGGCACCTGTTAGTGGGTGGGATGTATTAAGCAGCAAGTGAACATTTTGTCCTCAAAGTTGATGTGTTAGAAGCAGGAAAAATGGGTAAGCGTAAGGATTTGAGCGAGTTTGACAAGGGCCAAATTGTGATGGCTAGACGACTGGGTCAGAGCATCTCCAAAACTGCAGCTCTTGTGGGGTGTTCCCGGTCTGCAGTGGTCAGTATCTATCAAAAGTGCTCCAAGGAAGGAACAGTGGTGAACCGGCGACAGGGTTATGGGCGGCCAAGGCTCACTGATGCACGTGGGGAGCGAAGGCTGGCCCGTGTGGTCCGATCAAACAGACGAGCTACTGTAGCTCAAATTGCTCAAGAAGTTAATACTGGTTCTGATAGAAAGGTGTCAGAATACACAGTGCCTAAGCATTGTTGCAGACCATGTAAACCCTTTCATGGAAACGGTATTCCCTGGTGGCTGTGGCCTCTTTCAGCAGGATAATGCAGCCTGCCACAAAGCACAAATGGTTCAGGAATGGTTTGAGGAGCACAACAACGAGTTTGAGGTGTTGACTTGGCCTCCAAATTCCCCAGATCTCAATCCAATCGAGCATCTGTGGGATGTGCTGAACAAACAAGTCCGATCCATAGAGGCCCCACCTCGCAACTTACAGGACTTAAAGGATCTGCTGCTAACATCTTGGTGCCAGATACCACAGCACACCTTCAGGGGTCTAGTGGAGTCCACGCCTCGACGGGTCAGGGCTGGTTTGGCAGCAAAAGGGGGACCAACACAATATTAGGAAGGTGGTCATAATGTTATGCCTGATCGGTGTATATATACACACACACACACACACTCACACTATTTATACTACAAAATGACATAGAATAGTGCAATAGTACACATCTAATGTGTTAAATGACCTGAGAATACTGAACTCATACTGGTAGATAAAAGCCTTTTAAAATTCAGCAAAATATTTAACCCTCTGGTGCTGTTCGGTCATTTTTGACTGAAAAATTGTATGTTTTTTTAGAATTTGTTTACTTGATTGGAATGGTACGAAACTTGGTACGAAGGTTTTGGCGCTTGCTGTGTGAAAAAAAAAAAAAAATCATGGATAAAAAAAAATAGCCAAGAGTCAAAAATGAGCGCATTGGAAATGAATGGGAGACGAATTTCATCTAGTGGAAGCGTTTGGTACTGCGGCCAAACAAAATCTCACTGAAAGCTCATTTTTTGAGATATCAACCTCAAATTTGGAACACAACTTGTTTAATTTCAATTCAACTTTTATTTCCAGACTCAAGGTCCATTAGAGAGGAAACATACAAAAACTAACACAAAATTACAAATAATACAAAACATTTAAAAGAGAATTATACCAGTACTTTCTCACAGGTGATTGGTATCGCACCACACTTTGCTTAGGATTAGACAACAGCATAATAATAACATTCTGTGAATTATCCAGCCGACAAATAAATTTAAACATCAAATTCCTTATTAAAGCCATAAAAGTTTTTACTCTTGACATACAAAATAAATTACTTGCACTACTCCACCTTGGTTTTTTTCAATATAATCCTCATACAATCATTGTAGGCAACCTGAAGTTTACATAAGCTCACTTTTTTAAACTTAACCCACAAGGGAGCAGTAAAAATGGAAGTATAGTATGCTCTAAAAAGGTTGATCTTAACCTGATCCGAACACATATAAAATTCTCTCACCAACATATTTGCTTGGGTATATAACATTCGGCGCTGCCTATACATATCGTCATCATCACTCATTTCGTCATTAATGATATGCCCAAAATATTTTGTTTTAGTGCATATATTCAGTACTTGCCCTGACAAATAAAAATCTGGAAAACTAAGGTCTGTAAGATGCCGGGACGTCTGGGCTAATGAACGACTACTCCCGAGAAAACAAAAGATGTTTCGGGAAATTAACATTTGAACTCTCTCTTGTGCATTTAGCGTCCCCATCCGAGTCAACGTCACCCAAGAATTGCCTTAATTTACATTTCTTTCCTTTCACTGCCTCTTCCCCCATCTCTCCTCTATAATTCACCCAAAATCTACATGGGTTCATGTGAACAAGTACTATACAGTATTATACATATTTGGTATCATTTGAAATGTCTCAGTGTGACTGGAACAAAGGTCTCATCCCCACAGAAGTAAAGCAAAAGGTAACAAAGGTTTTAAGAGTTTAGAGATATTTTGCTTATTGCGTGTGGGTGTGTCCTCTGCCAATTGGTCTTTACCTCCTGTCCTCAATAAGGTGTAAATTACAGGTCTACAGGACTTGATTAATCCAAATTCCCATTGTGAACTCATGTTTACATTTGAAAGAGGTTTCTGTCTTCTGTCTGGGTATTTAAGGGATGTTGCAGAAGGGTCAGGGCGCGATTCTGTAGCCAGATCAGCCCGTAATGCTATGCATTATGTATCCTGTTTCCTTGAGGTCAGGTATGCATCTCTTACTCTTTACTTCAGAGCATTTGATGTTATGTATTGATTATCTTTGAAGTGATTATGTAATTGACATGATACATTTACCTGACTAATAATAAATTGTTACACTGATTTATTCTGATTTACTCTGGAATTATTAACTCTAGTAGATTACGTTAAGTCAATAACACCGCAAATCTACGCTCAGGTTAGTAACGTACTAGAACACAGTTTCGGTGAAGCATAAGGGCACACCAGACTGATGTTTTAGAGCTCCGACTAACACATTGGCATTAGTTACATATACTTAGACTGTAGAGGTTAGTAGACCAAATGGGTCTTCCGTTTAGAGCAACAAAAAGTTGTTAGACCAATCTAAACAGGGTGAGTCTCAACTCCTGATTATTGTAATATTATTCTAATTACGTGTACATGGGAAACCACGGCATGATTATGTAAAGTTACCATTAGAGGAAGTTAAGTTGGTCGCTTGGTTCTATGGTAATGGTCATGGCCTCTGGTTAGACATAGTTTTGCATTAAATAAGTGAGTTTAGATATAAGGGGACTGAATCAAATATTCTAGAATGATCAACGTTGAGCACGGGCGTCTAGGATATCAGTTAATCGCCTCTGTCTAATGACCAAGACTGATGAGTTTGTGATAAAGAGATAAAGAGACTCGAAACTCGAAATGTTATTGGGATCCGGATGAACGGGTATAATTTCAACAAAGGGTTAAACAGATTAATCAAATGTGTAGTTAAACTATTATACAAATGACCAAATAACCAATCGGCATTTTAACCTAAATTCGAGGTCATGATAAAATGGAGTCAGATAAAAGTAAATTGGAATTAAAATTACTTTGCCCCGCTGAAAAGACCGAACGCGCACAAACCTTCACCCGCTTATCGGAATCCGTCGTTGGGGCGATTGAGCGGGCCTTACAGGTCCTTATCCCCTTTTGTTCTACATATCATGGCAACACTCTTCTTTGCATTATATTGCACATCATATTTAATCCCATAGACAGAACATACATTTAGCAGCTGTTGTAAACCAGCACTACTCGGTGAAAAAATAACCAGATCGTCAGCATACATAAGATGATTAATTACGATATTGCCAAGCACACATCCAGTCTTACAGTCACTTAACTGTTCTGACAATTCATTCATATAAACATTAAAAAGGGCTGGTGAGAGTAGACCTCCCTGCCGCACTCCATTACCAACTCCAAAAGGAGCTGAGACACTATTACCCCATTTTATGGTCATAGTCTGATTAGCGTACCAATATAGCAACATTCTTAGTATGCTATTAGGCACACCCCTTTGTCTCAGTTTACCAAACAACTTGATGATTTACTCTATCAAAAGCCTTAGAGGCGTCAATAAAGCCAATTATAACAGCAGAATTTTGTCTTTTATATAATTCTACTATTTCTTTCACTGCATATATATACACACTCACCTAAAGAATTATTAGGAACACCTGTTCAATTTCTCATTAATGCAATTATCTAATCAACATGGCAGTTGCTTCAATGCATTTAGGGGTGTGGTCCTGGTCAAGACAATCTCCTGAACTCCAAACTGAATGTCAGAATGGGAAAGAAAGGTGATTTAAGCAATTTTGAGCGTGGCATGGTTGTTGGTGCCAGACGGGCCGGTCTGAGTATTTCACAATCTGCTCAGTTACTGGGATTTTCACGCACAACCATTTCTAGAGTTTACAAAGAATGGTGTGAAAAGGGAAAAACATCCAGTATGCGGCAGTCCTGTGGGCGAAAATGCCTTGTTGCTGCTAGAGGTCAGAGAAGAATGGGCCGACTGATTCAAGCTGATAGAAGAGCAACTTTGACTGAAATAACCACTCGTTACAACCGAGGTATGCAGCAAAGCATTTGTGAAGCCACAGCACGCACAACCTTGAGGCGGATGGGCTACAACAGCAGAAGACCCCACCGGGTACCACTCATCTCCACTACAAATAGGAAAAAGAGGCTACAATTTGCACGAGCTCACCAAAATTGGACAGTTGAAGACTGGAAAAATGTTGCCTGGTCTGATGAGTCTCGATTTCTGTTGAGACATTCAGATGGTAGAGTCAGAATTTGGCGTAAACAGAATGAGAACATGGATCCATCATGCCTTGTTACCACTGTGCAGGCTGGTGGTGGTGGTGTAATGGTGTGGGGGATGTTTTCTTGGCACACTTTAGGCCCCTTAGTGCCAATTTGGCATCGTTTAAATGCCACGGCCTACCTGAGCATTGTTTCTGACCATGTCCATCCCTTTATGACCACCATGTACCCATCCTCTGATGGCTACTTCCAGCAGGATAATGCACCATGTCACAAAGCTCGAATCATTTCAAATTGGTTTCTTGAACATGACAATGAGTTCACTGTACTAAAATGGCCCCCACAGTCACCAGATCTCAACCCAATAGAGCATCTTTGGGATGTGGTGGAACGGGAGCTTCGTGCCCTGGATGTGCATCCCACAAATCTCCATCAACTGCAAGATGCTATCCTATCAATATGGGCCAACATTTCTAAAGAATGCTTTCAGCACCTTGTTGAATCAATGCCACGTAGAATTAAGGCAGTTCTGAAGGCGAAAGGGGGTCAAACACAGTATTAGTATGGTGTTCCTAATAATCCTTTAGGTGAGTGTATATATACACACACACAAATCAGTACTATGTTGGGCCTTAAAACCAAATTGGTTATCTGTGGTATCAAAATATCCACTTAATCGATCTAATAAAATTCTTTCCAAAACACACTAGCTAGCGCAATTGGTCTATAGTTATCCAAACTTCCCACCTTACCCGATTTATCCTTAACCACCGGCACCAAGGCTACCGACAACACAGACTCTGGCAACAGCCCATGTTTTATCAGGCCAGTAAAACAAATGGCAAGAAGAACCGCAACCCTAGGGCTCGCAAACTTTAGGTGTTCAGCTGTAATCTGATCCAAGCCACTGGCTTTCCTATCTGTGAGCTGCATTATTGCTTTATAAACTTCATTAGTTGTAATGCCCATTATGTCAGTACAGGAAACCTTTTCCACTTCATACGGTTCATTCTTTACACAATTGAACAAGGCAAAATAATGTCTCCAGAGTTCAACTATATTCTCGGCTCCAGAAACACTCTCTATAGAGCATGGTAATATCACATTATTCCTATTTGATGCGCTTACATTCTTCCAGAAATCATTTACGTTATTATGTAAAAGATTTTCTGCCATTGAGTCTGCTCTCATAATTTGTTCATGTTTACAAACATAGCGAACTGCATATTTATATCTGGCATTAGTTCATTTTTTTGTTCAAGAAGAGGCCCCTGTCTGGGCCTACCTGCTAAGCTCCATGCCTTAAATGCTTCCTTAGCTTCAGTGTGGTATCGAGACACATACTTTTTTCCACCCTGGTTTACTATTGTATTTATTATCAGTGCAAAATGGTCTACTAGCCTCATACACAGCTCCCACAATATCAGCATACATTTCACACAAGGCTGTACTATGAGCGCTTTCATTACAGCTCACATCTGTACACAATTGCATCTCTGGGTAATACCACCATATTCAAAAGATAATCAGTTTTCCCCTGATATATCAGAATATCATCAAGTTTGGACCAGTCTAATTTTACAGAGCCAGCCCTCTTCAACTCATAGTTCATCTCAGGTAGGGCTGGGCGGTATATCGAGTTTGTACGATATATCGATATATATTTTTTAGAAACAATATGGAAATGAGGCAATACCGTTTATATCGATATACAGTAGATTGATACGAACGCATCTGAAAAATAGCGGAGTACGCAGAGTGAGCTGATGCAGGGAAAGTGCATGATACAATTTGTCCTCAACATGACACATGCTTTATATTAAGGGCTTCAAAATAACTGGTAAGATATAGTTAACATGTATAGTTTAAAGCCCTGTCAGATGCTCTGAGAGATAGGCTTGTGCTGACTGACAGATAAATACTTGCGGTGTTTAATGCGTTTGAAATGTGGTGCTTTCCTCAGTGCATAACTTACATTTCACAGGTATATTCTCCATATGTAAACGTTAGAAAGTCATGCAAATATGTCCATTTTGCAAGTGAATCTCCGCTAAAATTCAGGTTTCCGTGAACGAGCGCCGCCACGTGCATGCGCGACAAACAGACGGAGCGCAATAGAATAGGAACGCAATAATTCTGGCTAAAATATACATATTTCTAAAATATTTGTTGTTGGACAATAAATGTGCCATATGTGGAATTTTAAACCTACAAGTAAGTATATTTTTACGAAAGTGACCATTATAATGGGGTAATCAAACGTAGGATAATATCCCAGACAGCAACATCGTGTCGGCTCAGATCCGGCCCACATCTGGCACGTGTTGAATCCACATGTACCAGATGTGGCCCGAATCTGGGCCGACACATGCTGCTGTCTGGGTATGCTTTTGTTTTTGTTTTCATTTTTAGTTTAGTGAATTATTAATTTAGTTTTTAGATTGTAATGTTACAATGTTAGAATGTAATGTGATTTTAACCCCCTTTCTGCACATAATATATTGCATATTACATTCACTGTATTTGTTTATAGCCTTCAATATCAACATTGTTTTTAGGATATCATTGAGCAGGATGTGAAATAAAATTAATTATTATTAAAATAAACTTTTTTTTTTTTTATCCAAATAGAAAAACGTAGAAAATACCGGGATATATACTGTGTATCGCCATTCAACCAAAAGATACCGAGATATGATTTTTTGGCCATATCGCCCAGCCCTAATCTCAGGCAGACTTTCCATATCAACAGTCATCACAAAGGGTACATGATCAGATGTCGATGCCTCAAAGGATTTCCATTGATTGTAGAGGAGAATGAGCATCAGCAGTACTAATACAGTGGTCATGCCAGGCTTCACTTATGTAAGTATAACTATTCATAGATAAAAACAATTGACTGGATAGTATAAAGTTGTTGTCAACACTAAATTGCAACATATGCTTAGCAAACACTGAAGATTTATCTGTGAGATCCGCGTTCATACCCCCGACCACAAATACACTTGTAAATTGATTATCATTAATAAAAGAGCTAATAAAAGCAAGTCTGTTTAAATATTCATCTTCATTTTGTTGACATTCATATGGAATATAAACATTAAGAATAATTAACTCTTTGTTATTACATTTTACCCGTACAGCAAAACACCAACCAACTTCCACTTTGATGATGTTTATCACCGAGTCCAGTCCACCGTGTTAAGATTCATGGCTTTGATTTTCTGTTTTAGAGTAAAACATGTTTTGGAAAATATATATTTCATATCAATCTAAAAATAGTATATGTGTGCATTTTTCATATTTTTCTATAACTTTTTTTTTTTTGTCACTTTAAAAAAAAAACAACAGCAATAATCTGCCAAGTGTCATCTTTAAAAAGAGATTAAACTTATTTAAATTTCATTTTCAGGTGCTCAAAAAGTAGTTATAGTTATAATAAATTGATCATAACTATTCCATAAATATAATTTAGTACCATTAAATTCCCCTAAAATTACAAAATATTAAATAAACCATTATCACACTAAAATATACTACATTCATTTCATTGAAATAACATTTTTTCTTTTGACCACCACACGAGCAGCACCAGAGTGTTAATAAAATGCCTGCTGATAATATCATGTACATATTTAAGAAATATTCGCATGTATATACTGTATATATAATTTATCTTAAATACAGTATAAATACAATTTTTTTTTTATAAAAATATAAAAATTTTCTTAAATATATACATGCATGTGTGTGTATTTATATATACATAATAATTATACACAGTACACACACATATATTATGTAAACAAACTTTTATTTTGGATGCGATTAATCACAATTAATTTTTCCTCAGCACAAATTTTATATATATATATATATATATATATATATATATAAATAAAATTACATTTATACAAAAGCAGTATGCAGTTGCAGATACTAAGAGAGCAAGATTTACCACAGGGTCCTTGACTGTGTCTACAAGACGAATGATGTTGGTTCCTCCTCGTAAGTTCTCCAGAATTTTGATCTCACGCTTAATCTTCTTCTTCTTAACAGGCTGCAACGGTAAAGAAAACTAATTTAAGGGTTAGTTCACCCAAAAATGAACATTACAAAAAAAATGTTGTCCCAAACCCTCAAGACTTTCGCTCATCTATGAAACACAAATCAAGATATTTTTAATATTCTCTCATTGTTGTCCATCCATTGAAATTCTATGTATTCAACATTTTATCACATCGAGATTTATGTCAATAACGATGATAATCTCTGGACATTTTTACTCTATATGCATAACTCCATCAGTTTATCGCAGAGCAGAACTCGACAACAACCAGTCAGTGTGCAGAGCTGGCGATGGAAACGAAAGTGAAATTGCTTTACCCTCCAACATCAATTTTATGGAAGTGGTTTGGGTTTCTTAAAAGCAGTTCACACATTGTTTTTGCAGTTAAAAATGAGACACGAAATTCAGTGGGGGGAAAAAAACATTTCAGTTCTACTTTCTGAGTATGAATTATCAAATGCATTGACAGACAACAATATACAAGCACTGTATACAAACTCAACTGACTGGCTTCTGTCCTTTATGATTTCACACGAGTCTCTTCAGACCTTACTGTATATGAATTATGAGCTTCCAGAACTTCTGATTGAGGCTGTGTGTGACCTCCTAATTCAACTCCTTTCCACAAATTGAACATAGAAATAAAATAAATAAAAATAAATAACAGTTTTTTCTTAGTCTTATTAAATGCAAACAATAAAAGCAACAGGGCTCCAGACAAAAATATCAATTAAGGAGCCATTGGCTAATAAGGGAAAGAGTTAGGCGCCAAATTATTTTTTCAAGTGCCACAAAAGAATAAACGCGTTTTAATTGCGGCGGTGTTGAATTTCATTTTTAGCTCCTTCCATTCTTTCTCATGAAGACAACAGTTTAAGTAAAAACATAAGGATTATGTGATATAGTGCATTTAGCAAAGTGCCCCTTTCTATAGTTGTTTTTCTAGCTGACTAACAAGCTCTTTCCAAGGTCGAAATGCTGATTGAGCATCTGTCAGGCCACATTAAAGAGCGCCAAAAAGTTTAAAGTTTGTTAATTGTTTACTAAAATTAACAAACAAGTTAAAAGTGACTTATTAAAGGTGACAGTTAAGTACAAATCTTCCTGCGATTATGGATGGCTGCACTACAGATTAGTTCAGGCAGTAACAGAAAACAGCAAAGATTAAAATATATTGAGAATAAGAATCCATATCAGTATCAAATAAAAACGAGAATTGTTAACGATTAGTTCGCATCCACACAGCTGACATGTTTATCTGTTGTAGTTTATCCACGTTGTGTGCACGAAATAGACACTGCCTTCCTGCACTTACAGTACTGGGATGTTCATTCATTAACACGTCTCCGTCGCTTTCTCTCTCTCTCATGCTGGCACAGCCGTCAGCGCTGTTGCTCGATAGAGATGAGGGCTTTTATTTTCCGTTTTGACACGCGTTTCTGACGCATATTTTGGCGCTCAAGTTTTTTTCCGCTGGCCGTCTCATTTTATTACGTCAACACAACAAAGGATGTGATTGTCAACTCATCACAGAAGATGCCGGTAAAAAGACACGCAATTTTTAATCATCACATGTAAATTTATATGGTCGCCAATGGCGATCTCAGCAAAAATATCACTCACAAATGAATATTTTTGGTCGACCGTTTTAGTCGCAGTCTGGAGCCCTGTGCAACCTGTGCAAACAAAGACCAAAACAGAGAGCAGAGCTAAGAGGTGGTTACAACTACACAGCCCAGCATAAGATAAAGTAGCTTTGATATTGGGAGACAGGCTATTGTATGTAGCCTAATTTGCGCGAATCAGGGAGCTCGCGTTTACTTTCGCTTTCAATTCACGATCGCACGTAGGCTACTCTGTGTATAGGGAGCGGCGGTGCTGAGCACACATTCTACAAGAAAACACTGTGTCTACACCGCGAGCAAGCGGCGCGACAAAAGACAATATAACCCATTATAATCAGTGATGTTGTCTACACTGGATGCGGCACAGCGCGACACGACAAATCCCCGACAGTAAACTGATGCCTCGTTCTATTTATGACGTACTGACACGAAGGACAAATGCTTTGCGAAGGACAAATGCTTTGCAACGGTCGCTTTGTCGCGTCCAGTGTAGACAACATCACTGATTATAATGGGTTATATTGTCACGTTGCATCGCACCGCTCGCGTCCGGTGTAGACACGGTTTTAGACATTTATCAGACACTCTATCAGGCTCTGGTGCACACGAATCCTCCCCCACGGTCCTGTCAATCATCTCACCTTACTCTCGTCACGTGATCAGTAAACTGTGATTCCTGCTGCACTGTCTGTCTGTGTGTGTGTGTGTGTGTGTGTGTGTGTGTGTGTGTGCGAGTGTGTGTGTGTGTGTGTGTGTGTGTGCGATTGCAGCTCGTGCTGGGTGAGCAGAGCAGACGTTTACAATAGTTTACAATTGAAGCGACCATTATCCAACTGAATTTGTTTTATTTCTCTAAAAAAAAAATGATTACAAAAATGTTAATTTTTGGGTGAACTATCCCTTTGCTATGGAAGCTTGTTTCCGCCACAGAATAAAACATTTTAAAAGATAATTGCGAGTTTATATTCTGTCTTTATATAAAGTGAGAATTGAGAGATATAAAGTGAGAATTGAGAGATATAAAGTGAGAATTGTGAGATATAAAGTGAGAATTGAGAGATATAAAATGAGAATTGAGAGATATAAAGTGAGAATTGTGAGATATAAAGTCAGAACTGTGAGATATAAAGTGAGAATTGTGAGATATAAAGTGAGAATTGAGAGATATAAAGTGAGAATTGTGAGATATAAAGTCAAAATTGAGAGATATAAAGTGAGAATTGTGAGATATAAAGTCAAAATTGTGAGATATAAAGTCAGAATTGAGTGATAAAAAGTCGCAATTACCTTTTTTATTCTGTTGCGGAAACAAGCTTCCACATTTTGCTTCTTCCTGATGCTCAGACATTTACATAGTGAGAGAGCAGGCGTTCTTACCTTCAGTATTTTAACAACTACTCTGTCATTGCTGTTGATGTTGATGGCCTCAAACACTTCACTGTATTTGCCTCTTCCAAGCTTCCGTACGAGCTGGTAGTCATCCTGATTGCTGAATCAGAGTAAGCAAGAAATAAATAAAACTGCAAAATGACTTATCCAAACATGAAAAACAAGTATTTAAACTGTGGTAAAACCATGACTCTTTGACGTACCACATTCATGTTTTTGTCGACATGGAACTACCATGTTTTTTTGACATAGTATCATGGTGTTTTGGACATATCATAGGGAGAGTATGGCAAGCCGTTTTGACTTTTAATAATTCCCAGGATATTAATTATGATATCAACAATTCAATTTTCACTAGTTAAAATGCTCATTTTTGATATCAGGAATTGCATTTCCACTAGTAAAAAATGTGAATTAATGATATCAACAATGACGTCATAACTCGCAGAAATACAATTCTTGCTATCAAGAATTAAATATCAACTAGCAACTATAATTATTAATATCTGTAATTGTATTTTCACATAGAAATACAATTCTTGCTAGTAAAAATGTAAAAAAAAGCCATTTTAGATATCTGAAAGAATATTGATATCAGAAATATATTTACAGATATCAATAATTAACATTTCAACTAGTGACAATTGAATTCCTGATATCAGGAATTAATATTTTTACTAGTAAAGAAGTAATTATTGATATAAAAAAATGATTCTTTACTTGTTAGAATTGTATTTCTGATGTGAAACTGGAATTTCAACTAGTAAGAAATCAATTCCTGATATCAACAACTGAATTTGAATGGCAGCCTACGATGAGATATAACTAGTGAAAATACAATTACAGATATCACAAATTATAGTTTTTACTAGTTGAAATGTAATTCCTGATCTCTCAAATTGCCATTGTTACTAGTAGAAATCTAATTTTTTGATATCAAGAATTTGCATTTTAACTAGTGAAAATGTAATTGTTGATATCAAGAATTCATATCCTGGGAATGAATAAAAGTCAAAAGACTTAGGGAAGGCCATAGGGAAGGTTGTTCATAGAACTACCGTTTTATGGACAGGTAGAATGGGGGCCCACTAAATACGACAGCCCAAGCTATGGTAATATTTTTGAATACCATATACTGTATGTACTACGGTACACGAACATGATAGTTAATATACCATGTAAAGTAGTAAAGTACCATGCAATAATAACACCACAGTACTTTTTTCTAGGGATGCACCGATATTAACATTTTTGCAGATACCGATAATTCTTTATATTTGAAAGCTGATAACCGATAAATTGGCCGATAAATCTAAATCCAAATTTTAATATAATTTTTGAGAGCCTGATTACAAAAACAAAAGTCTCACCATTAAAATCCATGTCTTAAGCACACAATTATTATGTTCTCATTATAGTTTTATGTAGTCTATATGACAGACTTGCGCAACTGTATTTTCCTTTTTGAAGTGATTCCAATCATATTTCAAGCAATTTAAAATCATAATGGTGAACAGTGCACATCTGAAGTGTCTCAGCTGAAGGAAATAATACATTATTTATCAGCTTTAAGATATCAGCCAAATATTCTTATCGGGCCGAAACCAATAACATTAAAAATTAACATATAACCGGCCGATACCGATATGTTGAGTGATATATCATGCATCCCTAATTAAAATGTTTATTTTATATTTAAGTTCTCACTTAGTGCAAATTACAAATTAAAGCTGGTTGTTTTATAACCTACCAAAAACAGTAGAGATTTATAATCATATCAGTTATCAATCATAATAAATAATTAGTGGCTGTAAGTAGGGATGCACTGATATGAACATTTTGGCCGATACGATAACCGATAATTCTTTATATTTGATAACCAATATGTTGGCCGATAAATTAAACCCAAATTATGTAATTTTTAAGAGCCTGATTATAATACAATTATAATGTTTTCATTATAATTTTATATAGCCTATATGACAGACTTGCGCTTGCAACTGTATTTTCCTTTTTTGAAGTGATTCCAATCATATTTCAAGCTATTTAAAATCATAAAGGTGAACAGTGCACATCTGAAGTGTCTCAGCTGAAGGAAATAATACATTACTTATCAGCTTTAAGATATCGGTCAAATTTTCTTAGAGGGCCGATAACATTAAAGGGATAGTTCACCCAAAAATAAAAATTGTCATTACTTACTCATCCTCAAGTTGTTCCAAACATGTACGAGTTTCTTTCTTCTGTTGAACACAAAATAAGATATTTTAAAGAATGTTGGCAAACAGACCCATTGACTTCCAACTGTCAGTTTACCAACATATCTTCTTTTGTACAGGTTCGGAACAACTTGAGGGCGAGTAAATGATAATATTTTCATTTTGGGGTGAACTATCCCTAAAAAATGAACATATATCGGCCGATATATCGTGCATCCCTAACTTTTTCTAAAATGGCATTCATGCACACATCTCTGTACCTCCAGCTAGGCACATGTGCTTCATAGTCCCAGTATTCCTTGCTCTTCACAGTGTTGGCATCAGCATACACCCGTGCTTTGCTGCTCACCGGACCGGGCATTGCGGGTTTGGCCGGTCGATCCGCCTTCTTCCCTCCGCCTACTACTACGAGACTCTCTAAGCGACAGCAAGTCGACCGTCTCTGTTGTGAAACACTGCAGAAAGTATTGTGGTAGCGTAAAACACTGTCGCAAGCCGCTTCAACGAGCAATTGTGATTGACAGCTGCTCAGCAGCGGCGCGCATGACCTCGCGCTGACGCTCGCGCCACTAAAAGCCAAAGCAAGGTGCAAAAAACAGTTTATTTGCCGACGGACCGCCAGTTTATTTAAAAACAACTAAAGTAAGGATTTCATGGCCGTGCCCGTTAGTAAATAAAATTAAAAACAATACCTGTCAAGCCCGCAGAATGTAGCTAAGCGGTTAAACGGAACGTAAACAACGTGAGGCAGCCCAACCGTCGAGTTGATCGATTATCGATTCCGTTTGCTCATCACTGTTTATTATAATATTCATTACAGCGGTTCAGCAGCTTCACTTCAGTACCGTTCCCTCAGGATAACAGCGCTAAGCTAGCGATATCGATGGATGGCTTTAATTGGCCACTGTAACTTCGACACACACGTCTTCAGATTCCCGATTAATCTTCAAATTGAGTGTTTCAATTCCTCCCGGTCATCCACCGATTACATCCAGTAAGTGATCAAGGGATCCGCTGACAGGTAGGCGGATATCACCCCTAGGATAGCACTCCTGGCGATTTTTGCTATCGCTTAGATGGAGTCAACGGAAACACTGTGTGCACTTCCGGTACCTTTTTCAAAATAAAAGCCCCCGATTTGTAGCTGTGACGCTTGACGTCGAATAGCAACGTAATGTTTAAAATGTCGAATTCTAACTAGCAGTTTTGCTTTAACAATTATATTTTGTTTCTATAATTTCTTTGTATTGATTGTAAGATATGCACCAAATACCACATTACACTAGTTATACTATATACGTTTACTGCATATCGTTGGATACCGTTTACATATTAAATTATATTTTGGGGGGAAATTGGTGTGACAATAACAATTGTTTTAATGAAAACAAAAATAGAATACATTAGGAATTAAGATTAATTATTATTCCCACATTGTTCACTTCAAATCAGTCTTAAATGGATAGTTCACCCAAAAATGAAAATTCTGTCATCATTTACTCACCCTCATGTCGTTCCAAACCTGTATGAGTTCCTTTCTTCTGTTGAACACAAAGCAAGATATTTTGAAGAATGTTTGTAACCAAACAGTTGTGAGGAAAGTCAGAATTGTGAGATATAAAGTCAGAATTGCGTGATATAAAGTCAGAATTGTGAGATATAGCCAGAATTGTGTGATATAAAATCAGAATTGAGTGATATAAAGTCAGAATTGTGAGATATAGTCAGAATTGTGAGATATATATAGTCAGAATTGTGAGATAGAGTCAGAATTGCGAGCTATAAAGTCAGAATTGCGTGATATAAAGTCAGAATTGTGTGAGATATAAAGTCAGAATTGTGAGATATAAAGTCAGAATTGTGAGATATAGTCAGAATTGCGTGATAAAAAAGTCAGAATTGTGAGATATAGTCAGAATTGTGTGATATAAAATCAGAATTGTGATATAAAATCAGAATTGAGTGATATAAAGTCAGAATTGTGAGACATATATAGTCAGAATTGTGAGATATAGTCAGAATTGCGAGCTATAAAGTCAGAATTGTGAGATAGTCAGAATTGTCAGATATAAAGTCAGAATTGAGAGATATAAAGTCAAAATTGTGAGATATAGTCAGAATTGTGAGATATAAAGTCAGAATTGTGAGATATAGTCAGAATTGCGAGCTATAAAGTCAGAATTGTGAGATATAGTCAGAATTGTCAGATATAGTCAGAATTGTCAGATATAAAGTCAGAATTGAGAGATATAAAGTCAGAATTGTGAGAAATAAAGTCAGAATTGAGAGATATAAAGTCAGAATTGCGAGATATAAACTCACAATTGTGAGAAAAAGTCAGATTTCTGCAATTTCTGACCTTTTTTCTCGCAATTGCGACTTTATATCATGCAATTCTGAGATAAAAAGTCAGAATTGTGAGAAGTCGCAATTACCTTTTTTATTTTTTATTCTGTGGCGGAAACAAGCGTCCATACCACTGACTTCCATAGTATGGGAAAAGAAAAATACAATGGAAGTCAATGGGGACCAGAAACTGTTTGGTTACAAACAATCTTCAAAATATCAAGTTCAACATGGCCTGTAGTAATTTCAGCATTTGGTTCACAAATAATTACAGCGGTTATCTATGTTTACAAACATTTAATTTGTAAATGCCTTGTGGTTATGACATGCCACACCTTTGCGATAAATGGGGGAGAAAAAACAACACATTATGGCATATTTACAACTCGAGTTTCTTCATTACCTTGTCTAGAAACACAGACGTTTCAAGGGACACACAGGAGGTGCTAGAAACCTGTTTTTGCTCTAATACAAAAAAAGAAATAAATTATTTGATTCAACATCAAGAATATTGCTTCACAAGCAATGACAACATTCAGTCTCTGCATTTAATGCACATTAAAATAAGAGTACACAAATCTGCAACAGAACAAACAATACTGACACATATAGCCGTTAACGTTAATAAGGCTTTCAGAGGCATCGAAAGGGGAAAATAAATGTTTGCAATGTTTACATTCAAGCTGTTAGGATCATATAATGTATCTTTATTAATATGGATTCAATTACCATTCAGATCAGAGGTTTTCGACGTTTTTAAAAACACTCTACTACTACTTAATACTGTGTTGGATTCTTTTAAACACATTACCTGTATCTGTACTCTCGAATGTGTTTTACAAAAGCTGCTGCCTGCATCCAAATCAACAAACAGGTTTAACTGTCAACTGATCCAATTAGGCAAGCACGAACTGATTCATGGCATATTGTTTCTAAAGCAGAAAGCAAAGAAAGGATTTGTGGCAGAGAAACTGTACAAGTTGTCTGTGGCTAAAGAATAATCCACAAAAACAAGAGGAAACGATCACATACGCACAGTCTACAGTATGATGAAACACAAACAGACACTAAACCCTAGCACTGTACTCATGTCGATACAAAACATCCATGTATATATATATATATATATAACTTTACAGATTCTACAGCATCGTTTATCTAACGCAACACCGTCCGTTTGCAATCAGCAAACAAAAATACTTCATTGTTGTTCTCGGTTGCATGGCAGTTTAATAAGTAGCTACTGTAAATTAGAGAGGAGTCGAAATGCACTAGAGAAAAAGAATGGCTAATATTTGTTTTTTTTTTTCGTTTGTTTTTTAGTGTAGTCATTTGCCTACAAGTTAACATGACAGATTACAACAAACTGTATAAATTATTTAGGCTAATCATGCATACATATACCCTGTTACATCATGGGTTAGGTGATGGGAGTTATACATTACGAATACATACAATCACTACTGTATATTGTCCAGATGGTCACACAGTGTTCAAGTTCCATAACTAACATGGAAGCATGAGATGGAGAGCAAAGGCAGTTATTTTGAAAGTTGCAAGGCCAAATAATAAGAAAGAAAAAGAAATCAATGCAATGAAACATCTAGTTGCGGTCAATCATATCAAGACCAAAAAGTAGATTCAGGGTGGCGTACCAATTTAAGTTGTTCTGGAAAAGCGGACACTGCATTCTCTTCTCAAACTAAATCTCCAGCACTTCTTTGTTGGATACACCAGTCTTAAGCTTATTTTTGAGTAGCTCCCATTTACGAAGTCGGTTCAGAACGGAGGCAAGCTTCTGTCTTGTGGAGTAGACGTGATGCCAATATCTACCCAGATCAAGACTTTATATATGTAGTTCCTCCTTACCAGTCCAACAAGTACTGCAATGGGATATGTAAAACACATATACATACATATACATATACATATATATATATATATATATATATATATGCAAGAAAAAGTATGCGAACCACTTGCAGAATCTGTTAAAATGTGAGTAATTTTAATAAAATAGGAGGGATCATACAAAATGCATGTTATTTTTTATTTAGTACTGTCCTGAATAAGATATTTTACATAAAAGATGTTTACATATAGACAAAAAATTGCTGAATTTATTTTTAAAAAATGACCCGTTGAAAAGTTTACACACCCTTGATTCTTAATACTGTGTGTCGTTTCCTCGATGATCCATGGCTGTTTTTCTGTTTTGTGATGGTTGTTTTTGAGTCCCTTGTTTGTCCTGAGCAGTTAACCTGCCCAATTGAGAGACTCAAACACAACTATTAAAAAAGGTTCAAACATTAAAACACGATGCATTAAGAGCCGGGGGGTGAAATCTTTTGGAAGATCAAGGTAAATTGTACTCAATTTGTCTTCTGGGAAACATGCAAGTATCTTCTGTTGCATCCGAAGGGCAGTACTAAATTAAAAAAATTGATATTTAAACAAAATAAGAAAAATCTTCATGCTGTGCAAAAGTTTTCACCCCCGGCTCTTAATGTTTCCTTCTGGAGTATCAGTAAACCTTTTTTAATAGTTGTGTTTGAGTCCCTCAATCGTCCTCAGTGTGAAAAGATGGATCTCAAAATCATACAGTCACTGCTGGAAAGGGTTCAAATATGCAGAAGATGCTGGAAAACTGAAGAATTTGCAGGAGCTCGAGGATTTTTCCGAAGAACGTTGGTCAGTTTAACTGATCAGGACAAACAAGAGACTCAAAAACAACCATCACAAAACACACACAGCCGTGGATCATCCAGGGAACGACACACAGTATTAAGAATCAAGGGTGTGTAAACTTTTGAACTAAATTCAGCTATTGAAAAACATTTTATGTAAAATATTTTATTCAGGACAGTGCTAAATAAAAAATAACATGCATTTTGTATGATCCCTCTTATTTTGTTAAAATTATTCACATTTTCACAGATTCTGCAAGCGGTTCACATACTTTTTCTTGCAGCTGTAAGAAAAATTGCTATTGTGTGCAGAGAGTATTTTCAGGCAACTACTCAATGCATGAGGACGCTGGATAACCCCCTCCTTCTGCAGTGTGTTGAACTGTATGTTCCTGAAGGGCGCCAAGCTCCCCAAAACACTCCCCGCACCACACACACTTGAACTGGGCTTCACGGGAGTGGACGATGCCATGCTTGGCCAAGTGTTCGCGCTGTTTGAATCCCTTGTCACACGTGGGACACTTGAAGGGTTTCTCTCCTGTGTGGACTCTCCGGTGTCTCTGCAACTCGGACGAGTATTTAAAGCGCCTCTCGCAGTCTGCGCACTTCATCGGCTTCTCGCGAGCCGGGTCGCAGCGGTGCTGCACAAAATCAGACGAGGACTGGAAGCGGCGGCCGCAGAGCGAGCACTTGAGCGGCTTTTCGGTGCAGTGCGAGTTCTGGTGCCGCTGCAGCGTCGAGGACTTTTTGTAGCCCTTCCCACACACGTCGCACTTGTAGGGCTTCTCTACAGCGTTCGATCCAGAATTGGACTCCGTGCACTTGTGCCTCAGAAGTTCCCCGGATTGCCGGAAGCCCTTTTGGCAGGCGGCGCATTTGAACAGACTCTCGATGCCATGGACGTGCTGGTGGTACAGCAGGTGGGAAGGCTGCAGGAAGCCCTTGTCGCACTGATTGCACTTGAAAGGCCTGTCGGCTGGGTTTTTGTGCGTACGCCGGTGGCGGACAAGTGCATACTGCTGTTTGAAACTCATCTGACACTCTTCGCATTGGAAAGGCCGCTCTTCCGAATGAGTGCGCTCGTGTTGCCTAAGATCCGATGGTCGTTTGAAGCTCTTCCCGCATGCCGTGCACCGAAACGGACGCTCTCCGGCCGGCTGGCACTGGTGGTGCAGCAGTTCCGACGACTCCTTGAAATGCAGCTCGCACAGGTTACACTTGAACAGGTGCTCGCCGGAGTGAGCGTACATGTGCCGTACCAGGTGCTGCCTGTGCTTGAAGGTCTTCTCGCAAACGGCGCATTTATAGGGGCGGTCAGCACTGTGCGTGCGCTGGTGGTGTGCCAGGTGAGAAGCCTGACTGAAGCTCTTGTCGCACGTGTCGCACTTGTAGGGTTTCTCGCCCGTGTGCACTCTTTCATGCCGCGAGAGCTCCGAAAGGTGCCGGAACGCCTTATTGCACACGGAGCACTTGTACGGACGGTCGGAGCCCTGAAAAGCTGTGGTGGAAGAGGAACCCATGGCCGCCCCGTCACTGGATGTCTCAGCGGTAGACGGCTGCTGGGGGTTGGACGAGGCGGAATCCGGCCGGTAGGTTTTTTCACAGATAGAGCACTTCATTGGATTGTTTCCAGTGGTGTGCTCGTTGTGATGCTGCGCCAAGGAAGTGAGAAGCGAGAATCCCATTTTGCACACGCCGCACACAAACGGCTTCTGCTCCACCTGGACGCACTGATGCTCCAGAAGATCCGTTGCTTGGTTGAAGATCTTCATGCACTGCGTGCACTGGAAAGAACGGTCCTGGTTAACCATGCACTGGTGCTCATGAGGATTGGCCAAGTGCGAAATATCATGGCCACACGCGCCACATTTGTGTCCACCTTCACTCCCCACCTGCAGCTGAGGCTGCTGAGACGGGAGCGGGTGCTGCTGTGCATGTTGGCCATGCTGAGACTGTTGTAAAGCAGGGTCCGCCTGTAGGACAATCCCATATGCGGCAGTGCTCAATGCATTTTCAGTCCCTTGCAGAAGCGGGTGCCCGACGGGAGGAGGGGCCACCGCATGTTGCTGTTGCCATGCTTCTGTCATTCTTCCACTGTACATGTATGAATTCCGCTTTCAGGAATCAGCACTTTTGGACCAGATTGCACGAGAACGTTCCGATGGTCAGTTCATTGGAAAAGTCAGGGAACAATACTAAAATAGCCTTGTAGAGCAGTTTTGGGTGGACTTGTTCATTCTGTGAAAGTTCGACAAGGTGAATTTTTATGTTCGGGGGAACGTCTGAAGTTTTCTCCAGCAAACTACAAAGATATGCAGTATACCTGCAATGAGAAAAACAGTGCGTCATTACACAAAGCAGCTCATTCATGCGAGAATTATTCAAGGCTCCCACGTTTTTAGAAAAAATGCATTGTCCAATTGCTGGATGTTATAAATCATATACTAGTATCCGATTGTTATCAACCAGGGGGTCTCAGCAAACTTCCAACTTGGAATAAAATCTTAAAAAAATAATAATTAATTAAAATGACTTCATTGAAGATGTACAACATAATCTCTCATATTTATTTTTTCCTCAACAACCATTCTGCAAATGACCTATAAATATAAAGATACATTATCACTGACTGATTTTAAATCGTAATTTTGGCCACCCCTGAAATGGGTCATACCATTAGCATTACCTGAGCAAACCTTATGAATTGCTTTCTTCTGCTGAACAGAAAATATATTTTGAAATATGTTGGTAATCAAACAGTTGATGGGTCCCACTGACGTCCACTGGAAAAAATGAAAAATAAATAAATACTATGGAAGTCAACAAGGCCCATTAACTGTTTGGTTACTGACATTCTTCAAAATATAATCTTTTGTGTTCAGCGGAAGAAAGACATTTATGTAGGTTTGGAAAAACTTGAGGGTGAGTAAATAGCTATGTTTCTATCCATTTTTATGTCCATTTTGGGACATTGCATAAAAAAAAAACACTGGATGAAATGGCAAGATGCGCATATATTTTAAAAATGCACATAAAAGCGCGTATGCGCTCAACTAAGTCGAATACATTTTTTCCCCAAACAACAGGCATCCGCCTCTGAACGCAAGATAATAAGACAGCGTTTATTGCAATTCATCTGCGTGCTCTGAGGAGTAATGTATTATATACAAAAATTATTATATAGGCTACAGTGGCTTCTCCTACTGCATCAATTTCCATTTTTCTTAGTGATATTTAGCGCCGGTTTATCAGGAAGTGACGATTTTGTTCTCTTCGACTCACTGGATGGAAGCGGTACTTTAGTTGCAAATATTTTATGCGATATTCCAATTTTGCGCACAAGTTAAATTCGTAACTTTGGATGGAAACGTGATGACAGAATTTTCGTTTTTGGGTGAACTATCCCTTTAAATATGCTAAAAACAAGCTCATTTAGGGACGTGCATTTATTGCATGGACGAAGAACATAATGCATATACACAGTTCAGTTGAATGATAACATTTGCCCTTTTTAAAGCCACAATATGTAATTTTTCGCTGCTAGAGGTCGCTTATTCAAAACAAAGGCGTGTCTTGATGAAGCCTTGATTTGGCGGAGCTTTTATTCTGCCGCAGGCGAGCGCTTCCGCTTCTTCTGCTCATGCGTATGTGGGGGCACGCAGCGCTGTTTTATCATATTACACACATTTGAGTGTGTTGAAAGTTATGTTATAATGGTAGTCTGTGCGTTCGCTCGGCGGCGACTATGAGACACTTGTTCACACTGCAGTGAGCTAGATCCATATTAGGCATGGTAAAACATGGTACTCGCGGTAAATCAAGAAAACCAGATTTAAACAATAAGACTGTGTTGAGCTGTATAACAATGATTAGTTTTCTGTCCATGAATGATCCAAACAGTTGCTCACCTGTCTAATAAAACACATCATATATTAAAGCGTCTTTGGTGTTTCCATGGTTTCTACAAAATAAAACCGGAAATCGAGGGTAACGCGGGTATGATGTCACTGATAGGTGACGCGCGGACACGGTACGTGTCCTGGTTAAAATTGCTTATTTCTCTGGATTTAAACATTCTTGGAAACATTTGGGATAATGTAAATACACAAGTCAACAAAATATATAACATTGTTATAGTGGTTTTTGGATATTTTATTCCAAAAATCTTACATATTGTGCCTTTAAATATGCTAAAACCATGCTCATTCTGGGATGTGCATTTATTGCATGGACGAAGAACATAATGCGTTTAAAATGCATAGAGTTCAGTTTCAAATTGAATAACACATACATGCCATCCAAATATGTAATGACTTCAAATAGAAAACCAGCATTCCCATTACAACATGCTCACACACACTTAACAAGAACAACTAATATATGGTTTGAAATGCATTATTAATACAGCACAAATAATCATGCCATGCAATGCACACAATGTAAATCTTAAGTAAAATACACCAATTGTAGAGCCGAATGCCCGCTAGCCTGGGGAAAAAAGAAAAAAAAAATGGGAGAAATCCGGAATTTCCTTTGATCGATTTAGTTATTTTGGCCAGTGCAGAATATAAGCCATGCTTTGGATATTAGAGATCCATATGCAAAGCCATATCGTAAGGCATGCAATTACACTGTATCCTCGCTTTTTATTCGCAGTTTGTGTTGAAGGAAACTTCAGCTAGCTTTTGCCCGATGCACACTTGCAGCCAAGGCTAGCCAGCGCTGCTAATGCTCTCCTCTATCAATCTGCCCTTCTGCAATCGCTACATGTTATGTGACTCACA
>CM077168.1:2740641-2840641 GCA_039654105.1 Coreius guichenoti
AGGCGCACAGTGCGCAGAAGTCACCAACTTATTGCAATAGCTACAGACCTCCAAACTTCCAAGACTTCCAAGCTCAAGAACAGTGCGTAGAGAGCTTCATGGAATGGGTTTCCATGGCCGAGCAGCCCATCCAAGCCTTACATCACCAAGTGCAATGCAAAGCGTGGGATGCAGTGGGGTAAAGCACGCCGCCACTGGACTCTAGAGCAGTGGAGACGTGTTCTCTGGAGTGACCAATCACGCTTCTCTGTCTGGCAATCCCATGGACGAGTCTGGGTTTGGCAGTTGCCAGGAGAACGGTACTTGCCTGACTGCATTGTGCCAAGTGTAAAGTTTGGTGGAGGGGGGATTATGGTGTGGGGTTGTTTTTCAGGGGTTGGGCTTGGCCCCTTAGTTCCAGTGAAAGGAACTCTTAATGCTTCAGCATACCAAGACATTTTGGACAATTTCATGCTCCCAACATTGTGGGAACAGTTTGGGGATGGCCCCTTCCTGTTCCAACATGACTGCGCACCAGTGCACAAAGCAAGGTCCATAAAGACATGGATGAGCGAGTTTGGTGTGGAGGAACTTGACTGGCCTGCACAGAGTCCTGACCTCAACCCAATAGAACACCTTTGGGATGAATTAGAGCGGAGACTGCGAGCCAGGCCTTCTCGTCCAACATCAATGCCTGACCTCACAAATGCTCTTCTAGAAGAATGGTCAAAAATTTCCATAAACACACTCCTAAACCTTGTGGAAAGCCTTCCCAGAAGAGTTGAAGCTGTTATAGCTGCAAAGGGTGGGCCAACTTCATATTAAACCCTACGGATTAAGAATGGGATGTCATTAAAGTTCATGTGCATGTAAAGGCAGACGTCCCAAAACTTTTGGCAATATAGTGTGTTTTGAGCTGTTTTGAGCTGGTTATTGCATGTAATTTAAAGATAAATGAAATAAATAATAATAAAAAAAAACCAAAAAATTACATTAAAAATAGAAATAATATTATATAAATGAAATGATATAAGCATTCTGGATAAAAAAAAAAAGTATAATTTTAGGGAAGGATTTGTTACAGGATGCAATGGAGGTTAAAACATAAAAAAAAATGACTTTTTGAGAACATTCAGAAATAACATTTTCATAGTTTAATGACAACATTAGCAAAACATTCTTAGAACGTATTTTTTTTAGCTAGGTGAATTTGAGTCCCTTTAAATACAGTCAGTCCACTTGGTGACCATACTGGTTATTCCCCTGGAACATTTCACTTATGAAGGTGAAGGGATTGAAATGTGGTGTTTTTATTATACATTAACACAAACCATGTGCAAATTCAACAGTCAACATTGCTGAGTATTTTCTCTTTAAAACTGCCCTTGTTTCCTACTGTCACAAACATGTAACCAATCCTGTCAACTTGTGGGCGGGGCTTTTCTTCACTAACGTCCTATGATGTTCAAAGTGTTTACTACATCTAAGGATGCTGGTTTTCAGAAGTCATCTGTCTGGCTCTGAGATAGCGAACGGGAACATGGTTTGTGTAACTTTAGCAACACATTATTCGCTGTTTGATAATGTAATCAAGCCAAAGGCTAATCGTATCAATTACCGTTATGTGTCCGACATTACACAGAGTAATACATAAAACGCATTACTATTCTGATACATCGACTTATAGACGAGCCTGTATAATTCACTCTTCCTCCTCTTCTGAATCAGTTTCTTATGGAAGCTTGTTTCCGCCACAGAATAAAACAATAAAAAAGGTAATTGTGATTTTTTATCTAACAATTCTGACTTTATATCTCGCAATTCTGACTTTATATCACGCAATTCTGACTTTATATCTCGCAATTCTGACTTTATATCACGCAATTCTGACTTTATATCTCGCAATTCTGACTTTATATCACGCAATTCTGACTTTATATCTCCCAATTCTGACTTTATATCTCCCAATTCTGACTTTATATCTCGCAATTCTGACTTTATATCACGCAATTCTGACTTTATATCTCGCAATTCTGACTATATCTCCCAATTCTGACTTTATATCACTCAATTCTGACTTTATATCACACAATTCTGACTTTATATCTCTCAATTCTGACTTTATATCTCACAATTCTGACTTTATATCACACAATTCTGACTTTATATCTCTCAATTCTGACTTTATATCTCGCAATTCTGACTTTATATCACGCAATTCTGACTTTATATCACGCAATTCTGACTTTATATCACTCAATTCTGACTTTATATCACACAATTCTGACTTTATATCTCTCAATTCTGACTTTATATCTCACAATTCTGACTTTATATCACACAATTCTGACTTTATATCTCTCAATTCTGACTTTATATCTCGCAATTCTGACTTTATATCACGCAATTCTGACTTTATATCACGCAATTCTGACTTTATATCTCCCAATTCTGACTTTATATCTCCCAACTCTGACTTTATATCTCGCAACTCTGACTTTATATCACGCAATTCTGACTTTATATCTCGCAATTCTGACTTTATATCACGCAATTCTGACTTTATATCTCGCAATTCTGACTTTATATCACGCAATTCTGACTTTATATCTCGCAATTCTCAATTTATATCTCCCAATTCTGACTTTATATCTCGCAATTCTGACTTTATATCTCGCAATTCTGACTTTATATCACGCAATTCTGACTTTATATCTCCCAATTCTGACTTTATATCTCGCAATTCTGACTTTATATCACGCAATTCTGACTTTATATCACTCAATTCTGACTTTATATCACACAATTCTGACTTTATATCTCTCAATTCTGACTTTATATCACACAATTCTGACTTTATATCTCTCAATTCTGACTTTATATCTCGCAATTCTGACTTTATATCACGCAATTCTCACTTTATATCACGCAATTCTGACTTTATATCTCATAATTCTGACTTTATATCTCCCAATTCTGACTTTATATCTCGCAATTCTGACTTTATATCACGCAATTCTGACTTTATATCTCTCAATTCTGACTTTATATCACGCAATTCTGACTTTATATCTCACAATTCTGACTTTATATCACTCAATTCTGACTTTATATCTTTTACAATTCTGACTTCATATCACTCAATTCTGACTTTATATCTCACAATTCTGACTTTATATCACTCAATTCTCACTTTATATCTTTTACAATTCTGACTTCATATCACTCAATTCTGACTTTATATCTCGCAATTCTGACTTTATATCTCTCAATTCTGACTTTATATCTCACAATTCTGACTTTATATCTCTCAATTCTGACTTTATATCTCTCAATTCTGACTTTATATCACGCAATTCTGACTTTGTCACTCAATTCTGACTTTATATCAGGCAATTCTGACTTTATATCACGCAATTCTCACTTTATATCTTTTACAATTCTGACTTCATATCACTCAATTCTGACTTTATATCTCACAATTCTGACTTTATATCACGCAATTCTGACTTTATATCTCGCAATTCTGACTTTATATCTTTTACAATTCTGACTTCATATCACTCAATTCTGACTTTATATCTTGCAATTCTGACTTTATATCTCTCAATTCTGACTTTATATCTCACAATTCTGACTTTATATCTCTCAATTCTGACTTTATATCACGCAATTCTGACTTTATGTCTCTCAATTCTGACTTTATATCTCACAATTCTGACTTTATATCTCTCAATTCTGACTTTATATCTCTCAATTCTGACTTTATATCAGGCAATTCTGACTTTATATCACGCAATTCTCACTTTATATCTTTTACAATTCTGACTTTATATCACTCAATTCTGACTTTATATCTCGCAATTCTGACTTTATATCACTCAATTCTGACTTTATATCTTTTACAATTCTGACTTCATATCACTCAATTCTGACTTTATATCTCACAATTCTGACTTTATATCATGCAATTCTGACTTTATATCACGCAATTCTGACTTTATATCACGCAATTCTCACTTTATATCACGCAATTCTGACTTTATATCTCACAATTCTGACTTTATATCTCTCAATTCTGACTTTATATCTCTCAATTCTGACTTTATATCACGCAATTCTGACTTTATATCACGCAATTCTGACTTTATATCTCTCAATTCTGACTTTATATCTCACAATTCTGACTTTATATCTCTCAATTCTGACTTTATATCACGCAATTCTGACTTTATATCACGCAATTCTGACTTTATATCACGCAATTATAACTTTATATCACGCAATTCTGACTTTATATCTCGCAATTCTGACTTTATATCACTCAATTCTGACTTTATATCTTTTACAATTCTGACTTCATATCACTCAATTCTGACTTTATATCTCACAATTCTGACTTTATATCACGCAATTCTGACTTTATATCACGCAATTCTGACTTTATATCACGCAATTCTCACTTTATATCTCACAATTCTGACTTTATATCTCGCAATTCTGACTTTATATCACTCAATTCTGACTTTATATCTTTTACAATTCTGACTTCATATCACTCAATTCTGACTTTATATCACGCAATTCTCACTTTATATCTCGCAATTCTGACTTTGTATCTCGCAATTCTGACTTTATATCACGCAATTCTCACTTTATATCTCGCAATTCTCACTTTATATCTCGCAATTCTGACTTTATATCTCGCAATTCTGACTTTATATCACGCAATTCTGACTTTATATCACGCAATTCTGACTTTATATCTCACAATTCTGACTTTATATCTCTCAATTCTGACTTTATATCTCTCAATTCTGACTTTATATCACGCAATTCTGACTTTATATCACGCAATTCTGACTTTATATCTCTCAATTCTGACTTTATATCTCACAATTCTGACTTTATATCTCTCAATTCTGACTTTATATCTCTCAATTCTGACTTTATATCACGCAATTCTGACTTTATATCACGCAATTCTGACTTTATATCACGCAATTATAACTTTATATCACGCAATTCTGACTTTATATCTCGCAATTCTGACTTTATATCACTCAATTCTGACTATATCTTTTACAATTCTGACTTCATATCACTCAATTCTGACTTTATATCTCACAATTCTGACTTTATATCACGCAATTCTGACTTTATATCACGCAATTCTGACTTTATATCACGCAATTCTCACTTTATATCTCACAATTCTGACTTTATATCTCGCAATTCTCACTTTATATCACTCAATTCTGACTTTATATCTTTTACAATTCTGACTTCATATCACTCAATTCTGACTTTATATCACGCAATTCTCACTTTATATCTCGCAATTCTGACTTTGTATCTCGCAATTCTGACTTTGTATCACGCAATTCTCACTTTATATCTCGCAATTCTCACTTTATATCTCGCAATTCTGACTTTATATCTTTTACAATTCTGACTTCATATCACTCAATTCTGACTTTATATCTCACAATTCTGACTTTATATCACTCAATTCTGACTTTATATCACACAGTTCTGACTTTATATCTCTCAATTCTGACTTTCTATCACGCAATTCTGACTTTATATCTCGCAATTCTGACTTTATATCACTCAATTCTGACTTTATATCACTCAATTCTGACTTTATATCACGCAATTCTCACTTTATATCTCGCAATTCTGACTTTGTATCTCGCAATTCTGACTTTATATCACGCAATTCTCACTTTATATCTCGCAATTCTGACTTTATATCTCGCAATTCTGACTTTATATCTTTTACAATTCTGACTTCATATCACTCAATTCTGACTTTATATCTCACAATTCTGACTTTATATCACTCAATTCTGACTTTATATCACACAGTTCTGACTTTATATCTCTCAATTCTGACTTTCTATCACGCAATTCTGACTTTATATCTCGCAATTCTGACTTTATATCACTCAATTCTGACTTTATATCACTCAATTCTGACTTTATATCACTCAATTCTGACTTTATATCTCCCAATTCTGACTTTATATCTCGCAATTCTGACTTTATATCACTCAATTCTGACTTTATATCTCACAATTCTGACTTTATATCACTCAATTCTGACTTTATATCACTCAATTCTGACTTTATATCACTCAATTCTGACTTTATATCTCGCAATTCTGACTTTATATCACTCAATTCTGACTTTATATCACGCAATTCTGACTTTATATCTCGCAATTCTGACTTTATATCTCCCAATTCTGACTTTATATCTCTCAATTCTGACTTTATATCTCTCAATTCTGACTTTATATCTCCCAATTCTGACTTTATATCTCTCAATTCTGACTTTATATCTCTCAATTCTGACTTTATATCTCTCAATTCTGACTTTATATCTCTCAATTCTGACTTTATATCTCTCAATTCTGACTTTATATCACGCAATTCTGACTTTATATCTCTCAATTCTGACTTTATATCTCACAATTCTGACTTTATATCTCTCAATTCTGACTTTATATCTCTCAATTCTGACTTTATATCTCACAATTCTGACTTTATATCTCCCAATTCTGACTTTATATCTCTCAATTCTGACTTTATATCTCCCAATTCTGACTTTATATCTCTCAATTCTGACTTTATATCTCTCAATTCTGACTTTATATCACACAATTCTGACTTTATATCTCACAATTCTGACTTTATATCTCTCAATTCTGACTTTATATCTCTCAATTCTGACTTTATATCTCACAATTCTGACTTTATATCTCCCAATTCTGACTTTATATCTCGCAATTCTGACTTTATATCTCCCAATTCTGACTTTATATCTCTCAATTCTGACTTTATATCTCTCAATTCTGACTTTATATCACACAATTCTGACTTTATATCTCTCAATTCTGACTTTATATCTCTCAATTCTGACTTTATATCTCTCAATTCTGACTTTATATCACGCAATTCTGACTTTATATCTCTCAATTCTGACTTTATATCTCACAATTCTGACTTTATATCTCTCAATTCTGACTTTATATCTCTCAATTCTGACTTTATATCTCTCAATTCTGACTTTATATCTCGCAATTCTGACTTTATATCTCGCAATTCTGACTTTATATCACTCAATTCTGACTTTATATCTTTTACAATTCTGACTTCATATCACTCAATTCTGACTTTATATCACACAGTTCTGACTTTATATCTCTCAATTCTGACTTTCTATCACGCAATTCTGACTTTATATCACGCAATTCTGACTTTATATCTCGCAATTCTGACTTTATATCACGCAATTCTGACTTTATATCTCGCAATTCTGACTTTATATCACGCAATTCTGACTTTATATCACGCAATTCTCACTTTATATCTCGCAATTCTGACTTTATATCTCGCAATTCTGACTTTATATCTCGCAATTCTGACTTTATATCACGCAATTCTGACTTTATATCACGCAATTCTGACTTTATATCACGCAATTCTGACTTTATATCACGCAATTCTCACTTTATATCACGCAATTCTGACTTTATATCACGCGATTCTGACTTTATATCACTCAATTCTGACTTTATATCTCCCAATTCTGACTTTATATCACTCAATTCTGACTTTATATCTCCCAATTCTGACTTTATATCTCCCAATTCTGACTTTATATCACGCGATTCTGACTTTATGTCTCCCAATTCTGACTTTATATTTTATTACGAGATGTAAACTCACAGTTGTGAGATAAAAAGTATGGCATATATGCATACTTTGCATATATGGCTGAATTATGCCAGTATTGCCGTTGTGTAGTGTTTGCTACAGTTGAGCGAGTGGATCAGTTGCTTTGAGTGAGTGGGGGTGGGGCTAATTTGCATATTCATGAGCCAGCGTATACTAAATGAAGCGAGGGTGTATAGTTACATTCAAGCTATTTTAACAGGTTTCACAGGAAAAAACATTTAAATATGTAATTTTGATCATCAAAGTTGAGTTTTGAGGGATAAAATGATTGACTGCAGGGGGACTTTAACTAATGTGGAACTTTTCATACATATATAGGCTGCTCACGAGTGTCTTT
The DNA here is from genome assembly GCA_039654105.1 of Coreius guichenoti. Classification (NCBI taxonomy): domain Eukaryota; kingdom Metazoa; phylum Chordata; class Actinopteri; order Cypriniformes; family Gobionidae; genus Coreius; species Coreius guichenoti. Next base: position 2,748,704 of record CM077168.1, read on the forward strand.
TTGGTGGGATTGGTATAAAACCTGCTGATTGTGTTCTTTTGCATCTTTGAAAACCACAAGCCACAATATAACCTCAAACATTTTATTAATTTTCCACATAACTTGGAAACAATCTCATAAATCATTGCGTAAGAAAGGGCATGCGTAGGCATGCAATGATCTCACAACATGATATCACTGGATGAGTAGTATAAAATATACAATAGCAGTTTATCATTCATTAATTTAGATAATGTCAGTCAGGTCCCACTGAGAAACATAAGCTGGTATTTTTACACTGCTTTCAGTCCCAATTGTTATCTAAGTTTGCTGGACAGAGAGACAGGCAGAAAATCACACAGAAGTAACAGCAGAAGAGAACAGGCTAACAAACATGCTGTAAAAATCTCCACAGGCGTAGGCTCAGTTCTTAAGCCAACTTGATTTGTTCAAAGGTTGGGCGGTGGGATAGAGACGAACCGTTTCACGTGACCTCCGTATGAGCGGCCACCTGTACATAACCTGCTCGCTGGGATGGTTTCTCAATTAAAAAAGGCACTCAGCATATCAATGATATCTTGCAAACTTGTTAAAATATGTATCAGTAGTATAGAATAATATATATATTGAAAACAGTCTCAAACTTTATCGAGTATGAGCCGGAATACTCAGCCACTGCTGCACCTCTGTTGTACTTTTATGTCATTTAGCAGATGTGATCGACGTCATGTGGAAACACGGAAGTTGCTTTAGCATAGCAGTGTGTCAATGGTGAATGTGTCTTCGGAGATTCAAAATGAACTACACGACAGGATTGTGCTGAAATTCATTTGTGTTATAAGTGTGGGAAGAAATCTGCAGGCTGTTGGATGAGAATGATGAAGCCCTTAAAGACAGCTGTTACCTCAGACCTATAGGTGTGTCAAATCTGGGTATGTAGATGAGAGAGTTGATGCAACACGCCCGTATCCTGGAATACAGTGGAAGGGTGTGTGGTCTCAGACTGGTTGGTTATATATTAGTGTGAACTGCACCTTACATCAACTATATCATACATAAAACCACAAGACCATCTTTAATCTTCAGAGTCGCGCTACTCAATAATGTCTCAGGCCTGATGTGCATTTGAAAAGAAAACAAGTGAAATAATCTTTCGTAACTGTGGTAAAACATATATATTAAAAACCTAAATGTGCGTAATAGTTCTACGGAATATTGTAAATGGACCTTTATTATGAATGGAGGAGAAAAGTAAGCAAAGTTAACTAATGGATTATAATGGAATTATATAATAAATTGAACCATAAAAGAAGTTTACAATTTACATGGACTTGCCCAACTTACACAGACATTTACTACTGTAATTTTTGGGTTCCTTATATTAAGAAGTGGTGCTAAGTGTGCATTGTGTGCATATCTTACTCTTGATCAATGCTGTTATTGACATTCTATAGGCCATATGATTAAATAAAGAAATGAATGAACAAAATGGCTACACCGATGTTGAGTAATATCACCAAGACCACCAGGATAGAGCTGGAGCCCTGTAGAAAGAGAGTAAAATATTGACATTAGAAATATAGTACTGCAAATTGTATTTAAACCATTAAAAAGTATCATATTAATATTTATTCCTTGTGCCACTAAATGTAACATTTCAAAATAGTTTCTAAAATGTTTAGAAGCATAGATCTGCATGTTACATTGCAAATAGTGCCCAACAGTGACACCAAGAGCTGGATTCCGGAAGTATTTTTCCTATTCATTTTCCCCATATGAATTAAAAAAAAAAAACAATACAGAGTTTTAAGCTTTGAATGAAACCAACCAGTTCTTAAATCTGATTCGCCACAATAATATATTTAGAAAGAAATCATTAAAATGTATGTTGTGTTCCAGATTTGAAGTTGACATCACAAAAATTGAGCCCACTAAAAGGATGAATTTTGAGTGTTTAAGCTTTCAAATTATACCTAATTTTGATGATTACTAAAACTAGTAAACAAACTTTGAAGTTGGCTTGAGAAAGCCAGAACAGAAAGTTTGAAAAAGTTTTAAAAGCTTGAAGTTTGAAGGTTTGAAGTTTAAAGTTAAAATGATTTGAAGGCAATAAAGTCTATCAGAAAAACATACAGATAGATAGATAGATAGATAGATAGATAGATAGATAGATAGATAGATAGATAGACAGACAGACAGACAGACAGACAGACAGATAGATAGACAGACAGACAGACAGACAGATAGATAGATAGATGATTTAGCATGCTGCTAACATGTTTTAATACCTTGCTAGCATGAATTAGAATGTTGCTAACATGATTTAACTAAATTAGCATGTTGATAACATGTTTTAACATGTTGTTAGCATGAATTAGCATGTTGCTTACATGATTTAGTATGTTGCTAGCATGAATTAGAATGTTGCTAACATGATTTAACAGGTTGTTAGCATTTTTTAACATGTTGCTACCATGTTTTACCATGAATCACCATTTTGCTAGCATGTTTTAACATGTTGTAAGCGTAAATTAGCATTTTGCTAACATGATTTAATATGTTGCTAGTAATATGCTAGAAAATGCTAGCAACATACTAAATCATGTTAACAACATACTAATTTATGCTTAGTAATAGTAATTGAAATGTTGTAAGCATGAATTTGCATGTTGCTTGAATGATTAACATGTTGCTAGCATGTTTTGGCATGAATAAACATTTTGCTAGCGTGATTTAGCATTAATTAGTATGTTAATGATTTAACATGTTGCTAGCATTTTTTAGCATGTTGCTAGCACAAATTAGCACATTACTAGCACGATTTATCATTTTTGCTAACACAAATTAGCACGTTGCTAGCACAATTTAGCATGTTGCTATTATGTTTTAACATGTTGCTTGCATTTTTTTGCGTGTCGCTAGCATGTTTCAGCATTAATGAACATGTTGCTAACACAATTACCATGTTGATAGCATGCGTTAACATGATTTAGCATTTTGCTAGCATGTTTTAACATTTTGTTAGCACAAATTAACATGTTGCTAACATGATTTAACATGTTTGCTAACATGTTTTACCATTAAGAAATATCTTTGCTACCATGATTTAGCACGTTGCTAACATGTTTTAGCATGAATTAGCATGCTAATGAATTAACATGTTGCAAAAAAATTCCATGTTGCTAGCACAAAACAGCACATTGCTAGCACAATTTAACATTGTTGTTATCATGTTTTAACATGTTGTTATCATGATTTATCATGTTGCTAGCATGCTTTAGCATTTTGATAGCATATTTAAGCATTGTTGCTAGCATGATTTAACATTTTGCTAGCATGTTTTAGCATTAATAAATATGTTGCTAGCATGATTTAGCATTTTGCTAGCACGATTTAACGTGAATTAGCATGCTAATGATTTAGGATGTTGTTAGCATGATTTAGCATGTTGTTAGCATGATTTAGCATGTTGCTAGCATGGTTTAGCATGATTTAACATGATAGATAGATAGATAGATAGATAGATAGATAGATAGATAGATAGAACCTTTTGTTCCCACGCTGTTTACTTACTGAGTTTGCCTTTATCAGGTTCAGATGCTCTACCTCTTGGTCCAGTGGTTCTGGAGAAGACGTTAAAGGGGGTGAAAGAGTAATGTCCCTGTGCAAAGGCCATTCCTCCACATCGACCCCAACATTCAAGGTGTCGAGCATCTGCACAGAGTCCATGGAACCTTCCCTGGCTGCAAGACCCCATTCTTTGCCCTCGTGGTTTCGCTGACGTAGTCTCTGCAAATTGTGCCCTTGGAGACCCGAGCATTTCGTGCCAGAGCCAAAGTTCTGTTGGGAAACGGAGTCTAGGGGCTGGAACCTCATTTCAACCCGATAATCATTTTCCCCTTCTTTCTCCTGCAGATGTGGATGGGAAGAGATCCACTGGGGATTGTTTTCAACAGTCCATTCCAGAGTGGAGTTGTTGGCTCCACGGTCTGACAGCTGGTATGCATTCAAGCTAGACTCACCAATCGTATGATTGGTAAAGGACTTTCTTGGCTTGTGGTTGGAGTGGACATGCTCGTGTTGTTTGTGATAGGAGGAAACATGCTCTTGGGGGTTATAATGGTAAGAAACGTGGGGTTTTTCGTGTGCAGAAATAAACTCCTTTGGTTTGTGATTGGAGGAAGCATGCTCAGTGGTCTTGTGATTGGATAAATTATGACCCGCGGACTTGTGATTGGAATATATGTGCACCTGTGGTTTGAACTTGGAAGAGTCGCAATCAACAGAGTTGTGATTGGATGGTTTATGCTCGCGTTCTCGTTCCCTGGAAATTGTATGTTCCTTGGATTTCTGATTTAAGGAAACATGCTTCCAGGGCTTTTGACTGGAGGACATTTGATCCCACACCTTCTCAGGGGGCATATGCTCAATGGGCTTGTGATTAGAGGAGCCGTTCTCCCACGGGTGATGAGTCGAAGAGTTCTCGTGTCCATTAATGTGACCGATCTCCTCTTCCAGCAGGGATGGTGTCGTGGAGCGACTGCTCTCCCCTTTGCTCCCTCTTCTGTGAGGATACATCTCGGCAGTCCAGTTGTTGGCCCCAGCTCTCATGGCGTCCATGCCTCTACCTTCCACTAGAACCTGAATCTCTGCCCCGCCTTGTTCGTCCACAGCACTCTGCCGCATGAAGCAAGCGCTCCTGCTGCGATGAGTAGGCGGGCTGCAGGGGGGTGAGGACGGGCTGCTCAGGACTGGGCTCAGGTCAGGCGTCTGGGCCGGGGGTGTTGTGTCTGGTGTGCAGAGCTCAAGGCTGTCTGTGCCAGTGGAGACCCCCTCCAGGTCTTTGTCTTTCCTGTCCTGATGCTTTGGTCTCTGGCACTCCAGTCCTAGGAAACGGAAATATAGGACATGGTCACATTAAGTAAAATAATATCATAATCAGCAAAGGTGTTCTGGCAAAGCTAAACCGCGTTTCCACCGCAGGAACTTTCTCCAGGAACTAGGGACTTTGGGGTGGTACTCTGTGTGTTTTGACCGCAGGGTCTAAATGAAGCTCTGGGTAAAAATGTCCCCCTCAGAAAGTCCCCGCTTGCGAGGAACTTTCGGGGGTGGGACTTGGGTGCTGAACATGCTGATTGGTTGACTCCACGCAGCATTTTGATTGGTTGACTCCACGCAGCATTTTGATTGGTTGACTCCATGCAGCATTTTATTTCAACCACCGTTTTTAAAAGTCTGTTGTGGTGCGTGCAGTAAGAGTCGTTTGCTATTCGAATCAACAATGGAGTTTTAATAATACGACCGATGGACCGACGGCGAGGTTCAGGATTTATTAAGCTTATATGCGGAGGACGAAATCCAGCGGGAACTGGAAAGTGGCGCGCAGTCCTACGTCACCGGACTAATTTGCATAATCTTCACGGTACTTAAGACTGCAATGGAAACTCAGAAGGCAACATGTCTGGGTCTAAAAAAGTTCCTGGAACAAACTGGCTTTAGATTGCTGTATCCAACTATGAGGACCTCTGTATTTTTTCGAGGTGTATATAATGAAGGTTGTGAAATAATTGCCTAATAAAGTATTAACACTACTTTTGTGCTGCAATGATATTGCACAGCACCAAGATCTTCTCATCTGAGCCTCATTGGTCTGTCACCGCTCGTCATTGTCAAAATATTTGAGATGACCAATCAAATCAAAGTAGGCGGGCTTTATGTTCACAGAAGCTGCTGAACACGAATTCCAGCGCAACTCAACGCTTCAGTAAATGGTCATAAAGGGGGAGATAAGATGTAGCTAAACTAAACGTCATATTTGACAGCTGTTTTAGGATAGAAATGTTAAACGACCAACAAAATTAATCTGACAAAATAAATAAACTTTTGTCTAATTTCACCATTTTCATTTGAAAATAGGGGTATATAATTTACATGATTCATGTAATGTAATAATTATTAACTGTCAATGTGACGAGACAAGAAACATTAATGAAGCTCATCATATTAGGCATAAGATTATTAATGAATTTGTACATACTGTGAATTAATGTAATAAACTTATTTACCTTGTGTTCGTAGCCTTCAGTAAATTAACTTGTCTAAGAAGATGATTAATAAAACATAGGCTAAATATGAGTTGACCCTAAGTTTACTTTCTTCACTGACACAGATGACAATGAAAAGACTATCAGTCAAAGCTCAGCTTTAGGAGGGGAAGAGACAGGGCAGGATAAGGAGACTGAGAGAGAGTGATGGAGATGAGAGAGCAGGTATTGACAAATAATCTACTGCCCACTGACATGGTTTTAAAGCTATTTCTTATCCATTTTTTGGCCTTCAAATGTCTTGAAATGCACATATAGATCAGAGAAATCAACATTTTCTCGGGGGAGCCCCTGAACCCCCCTAACTAGCTCAAATTTGGGACCTCTGTGATTTTAAAACCAGCTCACACTGAATTTTGACGAATAAGAACAAATAATCAAATTATAAGCAATAGCACAAATGAATACAATAGAACAATGATACAAATGAAATAAACAGTGCTTTTCAGGTAAGTCTAACAAGAGTTTTCAGGTACAGAAATTGAATAAAGTAGGCTAATCAAATGTAAAATAACACGGCATAGTCTTCACTGTATAAATTAAACATAGATTAATCCTTATTAAAGTTACAAAAGTTATTCAGTCAAGAGCAGTGTGTGATTATTTAGCATTAAAAATGCAGGCAGCAGTAGGAATATTAGGCTGCTGTCACTTTAAGAGCAAATGCATGGATCCAATATGCTGATACACGTGTGTTTTCTTTCTCAACCGTTTATGTTCATTTAAGACATAACCGACTATAGATACTGGCAGAGACAGGCATTTTTGACATAATTTGTGTGCATTTGTCCATTCAAGCGCAGGGAGACATGAAAGAGAGCTCAATTTAGTATTTGCGCACTGTCTGAGACACGGCATTCTGGGTGCGCCCTCGGATATTTAAACTTCCCACACAGCGCGTGAGTAATGAATTGAGTTCCCTTTTGCTTCTTCTTGCGCTTGAATATACTTAAATCGACATTGTTTTAAGTGACGATGCAGCGCTGGTCCGTCAACTGTCCCAAGCGTCGTTCACGTTAATCTTCTTACAACAATGCATTGTTAGAATTCATAAAAACAGGCGATTGGCGATTGACACCGTTTCATATACTCGCCAATTTTTACTCGCATTTGGCGTAGTGTTAATTTTAGGCCTTGAGTATAAAAATAAATATAGTAAGTGTTACATTATTATGTGCATTGCAGATGTAGTGCTTAAAGGATTAGTTCACTTCAAAATGAAAATGTCCTGATAATTTACTCACCCCATCTCATCCAAGATGTTCATGTTTTTCTTTCTTCAGTCGAAAAGAAATTAAGTTTTTTGAGAAAAACATTCCAGGATTTTTCTCCACATAATGGACTTCAATGGAAACCAACGGTTGAAGGTCCAAATCAATGCAGTTTCAAAGGAAGGGCTTCAGAGGCTCTGCACGATCCCAGCCGAGGAATAGGGTCTTATCTAGCCAAACCATCGGCCATTTTCACAAAAAAATAAACATTTATATACTTTATAACCATAAATGCGCGATTTCGGTGTTGTTCTTCTTCACGGCGTATGACGTCATCACGTCGGAAAGGTCACGTGTGATGTAGGTGGAAGTACCGACCCAGTGCCGAAAAACTCCATCTCATGTTCTCCTCCAACTTTAAAATTGTCCGACATCGTTGTTTTACCTTTATTTTTGTAAAGGGTGTTTGATTTAGTCTTTGCACGTTTGTTTTAACACTGGGTCGGTACTCCCACGTACGTCACACGTGACCTTTCCGACGTGATGACGTGATACGTGAAGAAGAACAACACCGAAGTCGCGCATTTAAGGTTAAGAAGTATATAAATGTTTATTTTTTCTTGAAAATGCCCGATGGTTTGTCTAGATAAGACCCTATTCCTCGGCTGGGATCGTGCAGAGCCTCTGAAGCCCTTCCTTTGAAACTGCATTGATTTGGACCTTCATCCGTTGGTTGCCATTGAAGTCCATTATGTGGAGAAAAATCCTGGAATGTTTTCCTCAAAAAATGTAATTTCTTTTCGACTGAAGTAAAGAAACACATGAACATCTTGGATGAGATGGGGGTGAGTAAATTATCAGGACATTTTCATTTTGAAGTGAACTAATCCTTTAAAGTTTCTGTGGCTGTATGTTACAGAATTATTTCTTCTTTTATTTATTGTTTTGACTGACCGTTCCCATAGTGATGGAAAGAGGGGGAAAGTTCTTTGGCTATAGCCCTGGCCAGACGACACTCCTCCAGGGCTCTCTGTGCGACTCCCTCTCCGGCCTCTGCCTTTCCTCGGGCATGGCTCATCCTGCAAAGAGAGGAAGAAAGTTTGGTTCAATGGCATTTCATTTCACTTTGATGGCATCCGTTCTTACAAAGCAACATTTTTACTCATAAATTGCTCAAATGGTCATCTCAGTAACTCTTTCTGGATCATCACACATTTTAGAGACTCTTTGTTAGAGACTCGTACCTAGACAATGCAATCTCTGCCTTCTGCTTGGCAATGTCTGCAGCTTTCTCGGCAGCTTCCACAGCGCGATCCACCTTTTCACGGATTTTGCTGGTACGGAGCGGTATTAGGTTTTTCCGCTTGCCACTCACCAGGACATTCTGCTTGTATTTTCCCTCTTCCTTGGTTCCATCTGGAAAGGTGGTGCAGCCGTAGCCGTGCCGCTTGTTCCCAAACCACTCACCTTCATAGTGAAGTCCATCTGAGCGATGGCTTACACCCCACCCCGATCGCATGTCATTCCTCCACTCGCCAGCATATGTTTCGGTGACAGTGGCATCCACGCTGCCCCCTGCCTCCGCTTCACCTAGGCTGATGTTGGAGTTGATGTCTGAGGCGGCTGAGCTGACTGTGCTCATACCTGCCTCACTGCAGAATGAACTCTGCTTGCTTAACTGGCTGGCCAGAGAGCTCTTAGACTCAGACCTCCGCAACTTTAACCCACTCAGTATGGACTGTCGGAAGCGGCCTTTCCTCTTCCTGTGCCTTTCTGCTTCACTGTGAGCACAAAGTACAAAGCCACTGCGCCCCACCGGACTGCCAGAGACCCCGCTGACGCCAGAGCCATCTTCTGGAGTGGGAGCCCCTTCACTGTGATCGGATCGTAGGGAGTTTATGGAGGTGCACATTGGGGAGAAGATGATGGCTGCCATGCCATAAGGCACACTCTGTCGCACTCCATAGCCGTGACGCATGCCGCTCAACCACTGACCCTGGTATGTGCCTGTGAAAGAACAAAGTTCATATCATTATTCATATCACTTGTAAAAATTGGATAAAACCCCCTTTTCAGGGGCGTATCCGTCATTTCTGAAGTGAGGGGGACAGAAATGTCACACTGTAAACCCTAACGCTCAAAATAATGAATTGGTTTGAGTAGAGCCAACTCAAATTAAACAAATGAACTTTTATGAGTATTTAGAACTTTCTTTTTCTTTTGAGTTCACAAAACTGACACATTTTAAGTAATCTGAACTGTTTCATTGTTTTGAGTTTTATGAACTTAGACAAACTTAAATTTAACTGAAACTGGGCTGGGGTTTCTATTTCCCAGCATGCTTTGCCATGACACTCAAAAGGGAGAGTAAATGCTAAAATTAAGTGTTATGTTTTTTGTGTAAGATTAATGTTAAGTGGGAGATTTAGTAGTGTTTAATGTTTTATGCTAGTTTAGAAGAGTTTCTGTTATGTTGGGTTTTTTGGGGGTTTCCATCATGTGACGAGTGGAGCATGAGCTTAGTTTGAGAACAGATGTTAAATGTATTATTATGCTGTCCTCATTCAGCAAGTGCTATGCTAATGCTATCAAAGTAACCAATTAGCAAAGTGGCATTTATTGAATTAGCTAGTTAAAGCTAGTCCACTACTAAAAATTTGAGATTATATGATATTTTTAAGTTAAATGTATGAATTAGCTTACTCAAATATTTCAAGTTCAGAGCAATTAAAATGTATGATTACAAAATAAAAATATGCAAGTTCTGCTTACTTAAACTTTACATTTCTTAACTTAAAAAATTTGAGGCTGCCTCAATTGCCTCAATTTTTTTGAGTTTTGCCAACTTCTTTGGGTTTACAGTGCAGGTGTAAAACCAGTTTTTTCCCCCCCGACCTTTGTCTAATTGACAGATTTAATTAATCTCATCTCTTGCTTTTATCTGAACAATACCCACTAATATCTATAATATGTTTCCTATATTTTAGGATTATGCCAATTTTATGATTGGTTTACAAACACTTGTGCATAAAGGCCGGGACACATCAACCCGACGTCAAAGAACTAGCAGTGATGAAAGCCAACGGTGTTGTCGCCTCTCGTCGGCCGCGTCTGGGCCAGAAAGCTGCACTTGAACACACCGAGAGAACTACAGCCGACTGTCAGCTAGCATGCGCGTTCTGCGCCTGCGTGTGAATGAGACAACTGTCTATTTCTGCAGATATATTCTTCTATATTCATCATTCAAAAGGGAAACCAACGCTCCAGGCTGCAGATACACAAACCGTAAACAAATCAGCACGCGCTTACCTTTTTGAATACCAATCCTGCTGATCACGTTCTTTACTCCACTCCGCTCATGTTAATATTAAAAATTTCGCCCAGGAACACTCGGTAAGATGACGTGACATTAGAACAGCCTTCTATCTGTACCGTTTTGACTTCTTTACTCGCTGTTTTGCTATTATTCTCGTGCACTGACTGAAACCCCGACGATGTTGACTAGAGCCAACGGTGCGGAACACACCGAAAAAACTAAGTCGGCTGACGTTTAAAAACAGCCTGACATTGCCTGACGGCCGTTCATCGGCTTGGTGTGTCCTGGGCTTTAGTCCCCATGGATTTTATACAATGTAAAAAAAAATGATCACAGAATAAGGCAGAAAATATACAGTACCTGTCAAAAGTTTGGAAACATTACACTGTAAACCCGAATAAAACTCAAAAATTAGTTAAGAAATGTAAAGTTTAAGTAAGCAGAACTTGCAGATTTTTATTTTGTAATCATACATTTTAATTGCTCTTAACTTGAAATATTTGAGTAAGCTAATTCATACATTTAACATATCATGTAATCTCAACTTAAATATTTTAGTAGTGGAAACTTGGCTAGCTTTGACTAGCTAATTCAATAAATGCTACCTTGCTAATTGCTAACAATGCTTTGGTAGCATTAGCATAGCACTTGCTGAATGAGTACAGCATTATAATACATTTAACATCTGTTCTCAAACTACGCTCAGGCTCCACCCCCAAAAAACATACCAGAAACTCTTCTAAACTAGCATAAAACATTAAACACTACTAAATCTCCCACTTAACATTAATCTTACACACACAAAAAAACATTTTAACACTTAACTCTCCCTTTTGAGTGTCATGGCAAAGCATGCTGGGAAATAGAAATCCCAGCCCAGTTTCGGTTAAATTTAAATGAGTCTAAATTAAAATAAGTTTATAAAATGAAAAACAATAAAACAATTCAGATTACTTAAAATGTGTCAGTTTTGAGAACTCAAAAGAAAAAGAAAGTTCTAAATACTCATAAAAGTTCATTTGATTGAACTAATGTGTTTAATTTGAGTTGGCTCTACTCAAACCAATTCATTATTTTGAGTGTTTACAGTGAACAATTGTTTAACGTTTTTGAAAGAAGTCTCTTCTGCATTTATTTAATTAAAAATGCAGTAAAAACTGTACTGTTGAAAATTACAATTTAAAACAGCTGTTTTCTATGTGAATATATAGTAAAGTGTAATTTATTCCTGTGATCAAAGCTGAATTTTCAGCATCATTACTCCAGTCTTCAGTGTCACATGATCCTTCACAAATCATTCTGATATGATGATTTGATGCTCAAGAAACATTTATGATTATTATCAGTGTTGAAAACAGTTGAGCTGCTTCTTATTTCTGTGGAAACCACTATTCAAACGTTTGTGATAAGATTAAAAAAGAGAGAAATTAATACTTTTATTCATCATGCATGCATTAAATTGATCAAAAGTGACATTTATAATGTTACAAAAGATTTCTATTTAATAAATTTAATAAATAAATTTAATAAATGCAAATAAATGCTGTTCGTTCATCAAAGAATCCTGAAAAATAAAATGCATCATGGTTTCCACAACAATTTTAAGCAGCACAACTTTGATTATAATCATAAATGTTTCTTGAGCATCAAATCCTCATATTAGAATGACTTCTGAAGGATCATGTGACACTGAAGACTGGAGTAATGATGCTGAAAATTCAGCTTTGATCACAGGAATAAATGATATTTTCACATATACTCACAGAGAAAACAGCAGGTAGCGGCTCGGGTCGAGTAGGGCCGGTTAGACCCGGAAAAACTACCCGTATTCTACGGCCATGCAGCTTTTCATCCCAAAACACTGAATGAACTGAATGACAACACCACTGTGCTTTCCTAAACACTTATTTGCACTGCAAAATCTTCCTGATTCATGAGGTCATTGTGTGCAATGACTAATTTAATTTGATCTAAAATAAAGATAATTTGATAAAGCTAAAGCTAATTTGATCTAACATGCAATCATGTTTAAAATGTTGCAAATTTACACAGCTTCTGGGACTTCCTGATGTACACTCTCAGAAAAAAAGGTACAAAAGCTGTCAATGGGGCGGTACCTTTTCAAAAGGTACACTTTTGTTCCTTTTAGGTACCAATATGCACCATTTAGGTACAAAAGTGTACCTTTTGAAAAGGTACCGCCCCAGTGACAGCTTTTGTACCTTTTTTCTGAGAGTGTATGTTGCACAGCTTTCTCACATCAGGGGGGAATAATGTTATATTGTTAAATGTCAAAAGTTTACAGGAAATGGGATACCCTTTGCTTAAAGGTGCAGTGTGTAAATTTTTGCGCCATCTAGCGGTGAGGTTGTGAATTGCAATCAGCCACCGCTCACCCCTCCCTTTCGAAGCACATAGAGAAGCTATGGTGGCCGACACAGGACAAAGATGTCGTCGTCTGAGACAGCAGAGAGTGACTAGCGCTCTGTAGAGAAGTTTGTCTGTTTAGGGCCACTGTAGAAACATGACGGCGCAAAATGGCGATTTCACTGTAAGGGGACCCGCGGTGTATGTAGATAGAAACGGCTCATTCTAAGGTAATGTATATTATATTGCATTTCTGTCAATAGATCCTCGTAAATATTACACACTGCACCTTTAAGTGAAAATCATAAATATTCACTTAATTGCAGCTCTTTTTTGTGTGCCTGTGACTTGCTATATTTTATTTATATTTGTTCATTTTCTTAAGGGAGATTTAACCTCGTTGAATCAACAGAAAGGATCCATTACAGAGCTCAATGTTAACCTTTTAAAATAATGTCATGACCTCTGTTAATACATCATAAACAAACAAGTAAAAAATATTAATTTTATATCATTTTCTTGGTAACACTTTACAATAAGGTTCATTAGTTAACATGAACTAATAATGAACTGCACTTATAAATGTTTAATGTTAATTTCAACATTTACTAATGCGTTATTAAAATCTTGTTAACATTAGTTAATGCACTGTGAACTAACATGAACAAACCATGAACATCTGGATTTTTATTAACTAACGTTAACAAAGATTAACTAACGCTGAACAGAGGTGTTGTTCATGGTTAGTTCATGTTAACTAATGCATTAACTAATGATAACTAATACAACCTTATTGTAAAGTGTTACCATTTTCTTTTTTAAATGTACTTGCACAAACAAAATATTTTATATAACAGTAGTAAAATCGCCGTAGCAAACGAATTAACAACTGTTCAAAATGCATTTGCAGTTACTCACTACACATTTCTATTGTCAGTCTCATCCAAGAAGTGACTTATGTTAAGCGTTTAGACATCACGCGCTCTTCTGAACTCATTTAGAACGTTCGACAGAAAGGTGTGATTACGTTTTCGAACGAACGTGAATCCGTGTTGTTACAAAGACGCGTTAAAAGGCAAAAGATTCCGCGGGAGACGGGCACTGTCCAGGGTGCTGAAGTGTTTGGCAAGCTGTTGGGTGCTTTGGCAAAACATTACTTGCGAAATGCATTCGCATTCAGCTCTGGATTTAAATCTAACCAGACAACATAGACGTGTATTTGACGTGATTCATGCCACAGTACCACTATATTCCGCATTAATATCCGTAGCACGCCAGGAAAGCGGATGATTACACAAGAATGTGAAACAGCCAATCAGCGAGCACAGCGAAGAGTCCCTAGTGACACGACGACGGTCGGTTTCCATGGTGATTTACTGTACAGAGGCGTCTGTGCTGTACATTATAGTTCATACAGTGAAATGCTATCCTTTAAAGCATGTTATTGTGCTAATAATGAAATCAACGCAGTTACAACCCAATGTTTTCTATTATTTAATAGACTAATACTGACTTTGTAAGTGGTTTATTGTCAACTTACAGATATGTGTATTAGCTCATGCACTGCTTCTGCCTGATTTAACTAGCTTCTACCAAATGAATGTATGCCAAAATACACACAGAGAAAAAGGGTGTCAAAATTGTACCTTTAGGGGTACAACAGCTTGTCGCTCGGACAGTACCCTTAAAAGGACATCTTTGTACCTTTTTTACTCCTAAAAGGTGCATATTAGTATCCTAGAGTACAAAGACGTACCTTAAGGTACTACTATGAACCTTTTTGTGGTAAAAAAGGTACAAATATGTGACCCTGGAGCAGAAAACCAGTCATAAGTCTCACGGTTATGTGGCAACAATACATTGTATCGGTCAAAATTATCCATTTTTCTTTTATGCCAAAAATAATTAGGATATTAAGTAAAGATCATGTTCGATGAAGATATTTTGTAAATTTTCTAGCGTAAATATATAAAAAATGTATTATTAGTAGTAATATGCACTACTAAGGACTTCATTTGGACAACTTTAAAGGCGATTTTCTCAATATTTCGTTTTTTTGCACCCTCAGATTCCAGATTTTCAAATAGTTGCATCTCGACCAAATATTGTCATATCCTAACAATGACCATACATCAATGGAAAGCTTATTTATTCAGCTTTCAGCTGATGTATACATCTCAATTTCAAAAAATTGACCCTTATGACTGGTTTTGTGGTCCATGGTCACATATGTCCTTTTAAGGGTACTGCCCCAGTGACAAGCTGCTGTACCCCTAAAGGTACAATTTTGACACCCTTTTTCTCGGTGTGTACAGTAGGAATGATTGGAAGCATAGTTTCCTGCAGCCCTATCAGAACACAGAGGACGCCATTCCATTCTCACCTCCATCCGAGTAGGTCTCCGAGCCATATCCATCCTGTAAGCCATTGCTCCAGGTGCCTTCGTATCGGGAGCCACTGCTAGTGCTTTCCAACTTCCCATACCTGCCCTTGAACCCTTGTGTCCATTCCCCCTTGTACTCCCACCTCCCTTTGCTCTCCACACCAACGCCGTGCCTCTTGCCCTGTGCCCAGGTTCCTCTGTAACTGTTCCCACTGGGCCACGTGTAAACTCCGAGAACCTCGAATCCGTGGCTCCAGGCCCCCGCATACTCCCCCTGGCCCTGGGGCCCCGTGCAGACCCCGCGGCCATGCGCCTTGCCCTGCTCCCACCCTCCACAGTACGACCCCCCATCATCAAAGTCAAACCTGCCTCCAGTGGACATGCATGAAACAGGTTTTGGCAAATCTTCAGAATGTCAAGTGGAAAAAATGCAAAAAAAAGGAAGACTGTGATCAACTAGGCAGGAAGTGTTACAGCAATATTCCTTCAAGTAGATTCTGTGCGTGTAGAAAAAACCCAGTCCAGGTGGTTTAAAGTAAAGAATTCACCAGGCGAGCATCCTGGTGTTATAGCTCCTGCCGATTTGTGCACGGCCTTTGGTAACGGATGTCTTTATCGTGCATGCCACTTCCAACGGGCATGCAGATGGCGAGCGTCTCCCTTCCTCTCTGCACGGTCCCAACAGGCTGAGACACACAGCCGCGTCCCGCCTTCCCTGCGTGGAGATCAGCAGGCAAACAAGGCCTAGTTTTTTTCCACAGCCGAACAGATCCACACAGCAGCAGCAGCATTGATACACTCAATCAGACATTACACGGCCCCCAAGCGTCTCAAAAATGCATCTGGAAGCATGGATGCTGTTATCGCCTTCCCTCTAGATCATGTTTTCGACACGCTTATGTATTAAATATGATCAATCTGGCACAGCATTTTCACTAACGCTGCTCCCTCTCGGTCTCTTTTCCCTTCTGCGCTCCTGCTGTGGTGTAGAGGTGAAGCTTCTCTCCTGGAAGGCGTCAAAAATCACTTTAGTCCTGCTCTTTGGTCCTCTCCTCCATGTGTGTGTGCATATTTAAAGGTGTGTATCCATGATGGTCTGAAGCCATATGATGCTGAGTGTCTGTGGAATATGCTCATTACAGGACTGTTCCACCCCAACCCATTCCCCTCCCCCACTCATGCTCTCCTTGTTGTTCTTAAAGGGATAGAGGATAAGAAAGTCATATGCATACAATGGCTTGCCTAATTCTTCCACCTTTTTCCCGTATGACACTCTCTAATGATGTCTACATAACGGCATAATATCATTTGTTTTCCAGCCCTTCACCAAATATTAGATTAGAAATGCAAGTATATTATAGAATCTCATGGCATTTCAAATGCAATAACCAGTGCATAATTGCATAAATAGATCCGTCGTAATACTCAACATGCATAACCTGAGTTAAATCAAATTGTTTCATTGTTTTGTTTTGTTCATTCATGTTTTTATCTACATTTTAGATTTAAAAAAGCTGGATAAACCACTAATAACTGTGACTTACACCTCATGCATTCTAGGGTGTCATTTTTAAGTATAAAACAATTAAATTAGTGCACATTTTATAACTTTTTTTGTTTCGAGGATGCATTCACCTTCATCAGACAAAAAAGGTGAGATGTATTCTTGGCTCAGATTCAAATGTATGCTCATGGGAACCAATGTTGAAAGGACCTCCTTCTTTAAATGCTATACAATATGCATATGCCGAAACAGCATTAAAAATAAGATTATTAAACAGCCTCTAAAATGTCTCACTGGCGATGTTAGAGAGCAGGATGAGCGCTGTTTGCATGAGAAAAAAAGATCTGATTATTTAACACTGGGCTTTCAATCGATGTATTCTTGCCCCACTTGACTTCTACAACTGTATGATTGGGAGAGCTTTCACACTGATGAGACTTTGCAACAAACACCCAAATTTGATTGCAGCAAATTGCAGCTATAATTCAAAACCGGTGTGATCCTTAACAGTAATCAAAAGGACTAAAAAGTCTTTGCTTAAAGGGATAGTTCAGCCAAAAATTTGAATTCTGCAATCATTTCATCACCTGCATGTTGAAACACATATTTTGAAGAATGTCCAAACATTTTAGTTGGCTATTCCACTGTATGGATGAATAACACATTTCTCAGAGTATCTTCGTATGTTGTTGTTTTTTATAACAGAAGTCAGTCATACAGGTTTAGAAGGACATGAGGGTGAATAAATGATAGAATTGTCTTATTTGGGTGAACTATCCCTTTAAGCAAAAACACAATGTAAATCTGCAGTTGCTCCACCTGGTGTTGTAGAAGGGGACTTACAGGCTCCAGTTTGCAACGTTGTAATAAACTAGAACAGGTTAAATAGGAACAGCATTTGATACCGTCCCGAAACATGGTTACCTCAACCAAGCTGAATACAACCTTTATACACTATTGAAATTCTCCACTGAAAATATGTGTTCTCTGCACTCAGTAAACTGATACTACACATTAGTGGTCTTGATTTTAAGGCCACTCGTGGGGGTTGGGTGAAATAATCAAATATTTATCACAGCTTTCCCAATAATAATCATCACAGACTCAGAAACAACTGAAAAAGAAATGAAAGGTCCTTCTACTGAAAATGTCCAGCACAGCCCATCACATTTCAAGGACTGTCTTTTATTTGGACAATTATGTACATTGCACTGAAACAAAAACATAAAAAAATGTGTATTTATTTATGTAGCAGTGGTGGCTCTGGGAATGTGACCAAAATTGCAAATCTTAAAGGTGCAGAAAATTTTAATCAACACCTGAACAAACAATTTTGTGAATATTTGCTAAATGTCTGTTCTGTGTGTGTACCAGTGGATTGGACCGATCCAAACGGAGCACCAAAACACTCTTATAGCCAATCAGCAATACAGGGCGTATCTGCTCATGATTCTCTAATGGCTCGTTTCCACCGAGCGGTGCGGTTCAGTACAGTTCAGTACGGTACGCTAATTCCTGTCTTCTTCTTGTGACAACAGCCACATGCTGAGAAGCAAGAACAAGATCTGCTGTATGTCCTCCATTGGTGTTTACGGTGTCGCTTTCTTCTTCGCGCGAGATTAAAGTCGATCGCTACAGTACGCCTATCATAAGGGCACTGCTGGCGGTGGAATCGCAAGCTAGATCAAGGTTTATGGTCCCGAGTCGTACTGTACTGTACTGAACCGTACCGCACCGCTCGGTGGAAACGAGCCAAAAAAAGTGGTGTATCCACTCATGATGCTCAAATAGGGGTCATATCCGCTAATGATGCTCAAATACGCTCATGATGCTCAAATAGGGGTCATATCCGCTAATGATGCTCAAATAGGGGTCATATCTGCTCATGATGCTCAAATAGGGGGCGTATAAGCTCATGATGCTCAAATAGGGGCATATTCACTCATGATGCTCAAATAAGGGGCGTATTAGCTAATGATGCTCAAGTAGGGGGTGTGTACACTCATGATGCTCAAAAAGTGGCGTATCCACTAATGATGCTCAAATGGGGCGTATGCGCTCATGATGCTCAAATAGGGGGCGTATTTGCTCATGATGCTCAAATTGGGGGCGTATTCGCTAATGATGCTCAAATAGGGGTCATATCCGCTAATGATGCCCAAATACGCTCATGATGCTCAAATAGGGGTCATAGCCGCTAATGATGCTCAAATACGCTCATGATGCTCAAATAGGGGTCATAGCCGCTAATGATGCTCAAATAGGGGTCATATCTGCTCATGATGCTCAAATGGGGGTGTGCCCACCCATGATGCTCAAATAGGGGTCATATCTGCTCATGATGCTCAAATAGGGGTCATATCTGCTCATGATGCTCAAATGGGGGTGTGCCCACCCATGATGCTCAAATAGGGGGCGTATGCGCTCATGATGCTCAAATAGGTGCATATTCGCTCATGATGCTCAAATAGGGGCATATTCACTCATGATGCTCAAATAAGGGGCGTATTCGCTAATGATGCTCAAATAGGGGCGTATGCGCTCATGATGCTCAAATAGGGGGCGTATTCGCTCATGATGCTCAAATTGGGGATGTATTCACCCATGATGCTGAAATAGGGGGCGTATACGCTCATGATGCTGAAATAGGGGGCGTATTCGCTTATGATGCTCAAATTGGGGGCGTATTCACTCATGATGCTCAAATAGGGGCATATTCACTCATGATGCTCAAATAAGGGGCGTATTCGCTAATGATGCTTAAATAAGGGCGTATATGCTCATGATGCTCAAATAGGGGGTGTGTACGCTCATGATGCTCAAATAAGGGCGTATATGCTCATGATGCTCAAATAGGGCCGTATATGCTCATGATGCTCAAATAGGGGGTGTATACGCTCATGATGCTCAAATAGGGGGTGTATACGCTCATGATGCTCAAATAGGGGGTGTGTACGCTCATGATGCTCAAATAGGGGGTGTGTACGCTCATGATGCTCAAATAAGGGCGTATACGCTCATGATGCTCAAATAGGGCCATATATGCTCATGATGCTCAAATAGGGGTGTGTACACTCATGATGGGGGATAAAAGAGAGTGAGCAAGCCGGACATTTGTAGAAAGACTACAACAGATGCATTAACAGGCGTTCATTCAAATTCAAATGTTTATTGCACCGAACATCTGAATTGGTGTGAACAGGCCTTAATCCTACTGTTTGACGGATTCCATTGTTCAGTTCACCTGAATTTCACACAATGTGAAGGTTGGTCACTGTGACCACTTGCGGACAGTGCTTTTTTTATATGAGCTTGCAGACTACGTGATTGTCTAAATCTCCTCCCACATGAAAGGCAGTGGTACGGCCTTTCTCCACTGTGCACTCTTTTATGTTTTGTCAGGTTTCCAGACTCAGAGAACCCCTTTCCACACTGTGAGCACTTGAAAGGTTTTTCTCCGGTATGGATTCTTTTGTGCCGCTCCAAGTCTCTGGCTCTCATGAAGGAATGTCCACACTCGGAGCACACGTGAGACTTCACACCGCTATGAATTTTCTGGTGCTGTTTACAATAGTCAAGAAATAGGAAACTTTTCCCGCAAACAGAGCACAAATAAGGCTGCTCATTTGAATGCGTTTTCAGGTGTCTTTTCAGCAGTGACTCCGAAACAAATTTTTGACCACACTCATCACAGCCAAATGACTTTTCTCCAGAGTGAAACCGCAGGTGAAATTTGAGACTTTGCACCTGTGTGAAACCTTTACCACACAGATGACATGAGAAAGGCCTCTCACCTGTATGAATTCTTATGTGATGCTTTAGATGTCCTCGTTGAGTGAAGCTCTTCCCACATTGAGGGCATGTAAACGGCTTCTCTCCGGTGTGAATTCTCATGTGACTATCAAGATGTCCTTTAGTTGGGAAAGTCTTTCCACACTGAGGGCAAGTGTAAGGACTCTCTCTAGTGTGACCTTTTATGTGAATATTAAGACTTCCTTTACGTGTGAAACACTTTCCACATCGAGGACATGCAAAAGGTTTCTCACCTGTGTGAGTTCCTATGTGTTCCTTAAGGTGTGCTTTAGATATGAAACTCTTTCCACACTGAGGGCATGTGTAAAGCCTCTCTTTGGTGTGAGTTCTAATGTGAGTATTAAGGTTTCCTTTCCGTGTGAAACTCTTTCCACATTGAGGGCATGTGAAAGGCCTCTCACCATTGTGAGTTCCCAAGTGTTCCTTAAGGTGTCCTTTACACGTGTAAGTCTTTCCACACTGCGGGCACGCGAAAGGCCTCTCTCGGGTGTGAATTTTAATGTGAACATTAAGATTTCCTTTACTCATGAAACCCTTTCCACACTGAGGGCATGTGAATGGCCTCTCACCAGTGTGAGTTATTATATGAGCCTTAAGGTGACCTTTTTGTGTGAAAGTCTTATCACACTGAGAGCATCTGTAAGGCCTCTCACCAGTGTGGATTCTTATGTGATACTTCAGGTGTCCTTTTTGGGAGAAAGTCCTTCCACAATGGTGGCATGCAAAAGAATTTGTGGCTTCTGTGCTTTCTTGATTGAAACCCCCCTCAGAACAACTAAAAGAGTGTTCTCCATTTATGGAAGCGGGAGATTCCTGATTCTCCTCCATTTCATTCTGTGTCTGATTTTCCTAGTTGGATTCCATCAGTTCTAAAATAAGCATAGTAGCATATTAATAAATCAATTCAAGAAGGACAAATGCTAAATTAAAGGACTTTTATTAGCAATAAACAAACACACAAATTCAGCAGATGCAGTTCAAGTAATGTTATTCTACAGTTCTAAAGTTGTACAACTAAAGCCACCAAATCTGGTAAACAGCCTGAAACTGCAAGGGTTCTCAACCCTGGTCCTCGAGGGCCACTGTCCTGCAGAGTTTAGCTCCAACCTTGATCAAACTTACCTGCCTGTAGCTTTCTAGTAATCCTGAAGAGCTTAATTACCTGGTTCAGGTGTGTTTGATCAGGGTTGGAGCTAAACTCTGCAGGACAGTGGCCCTCAAGGACCAGGGTTCATAATGCCTGCTTTAATGCAACGCTGTCAAACTCAGTTCCTGGAGGGCCACTGTCCTGCAGAGTTTAACCCCAACCCTAATTAAACACACCTGAACCAGCTCATCAAGGTCTTCAGGATTACTAGAAACTTCTAGGCAGGTGTTTTGGAGCTGGTTGGAGCTACACTCTAAAGGAGCAGAGTTTGACACATGTGCCTCATGGTGTGTGCACACCAAAAGCGAATTTAATTATTTGCGCGAGTTGATTACATACAAAGTCAATGCAAAGATGTGAATAGACGCGAATTCGCACCGGGCGACACAAATGACACAAATTGTGCGACGCGAATGTGCATTATTCTCCTCAATTGCGTCTTCAACGCAAGTTGAAAAATTCCAACTTGAGCGGAAATTGGCGCAAGCCAATCAGCGAAGAGCTTATTGACACGTTATCAAACTGAGCACCCGTCTTTCTCAAGTAGAGCTGGAAGTGGCTGGCATTCAGGCGCAGTTCCTGGAGAAGACGGTGAAATTCACAGAGTTGTGTGCGCCTCTGGATGGTGCTGTGAACCCAGACACGTCGACATTTGGCTTTCCGGCGTATTTGGGACTTCCACAACAGGTACAGAGCAGCAATAGGTGTTATCTCCAACATGGTTGATGATGGAAAAAAAGGCAAAAAGAAATGTTGTTGTTGTTGTTGATGACAATGATGGTGTGCATTAAGACAATGTTTTTATTTGCGCGAGTGACACCTAAAACAAGTAATCCCGCGAGTAATTCAATGTGAATATTAGCTTTGCTTTTGGTGTGCACACCATTAGGATACGTTCACATTGTCCAAATCCAATTACTTGTGTATCCGATTGGAATCTGACCAGTTTGTGTCCCATGCTGCCCTTTTGTTTTATGGAATATTTGCATTGGTTTCTATGGAAATGACTTTCCGTTGGTAGGTATATGCCAAAAACAACAACAACCGCAACATGGAGGGGTTTGCAATACAGATGCTGTCTTATATTTACAACATGCCAATGTGTAGCCGCCGCACTGGACTACTGCATCTTCTGAGGCAGTTTGCACCACTTGGAAATGTAGTAGGCTGGTATGAGCGGCTTTATTCCGTCCTGTCGTCTCTGCTAGTTTCAAAACATGCCTCCGTTATATTTTCATTTTCTGCTCGTCCGGAACTTTGCAACAACACATCCAGCGACTTTCACCATGTTTCCTATAACAACGTCTGACGTTTACATTTTACCACACAAAATCCAATCAAAGCAGTCAGACTGAAACGGATTTCAAGAAATGCGATTTGAATAGGATTTCAAACCACATATTAATGTAGCTCAATACAGATTTGTAAAAATTGCATTTCATGTGATTTTTTTTTTTTTTGCGGTTCATACTTGCTAAATCTGATCGGATTTTAATCGGATATGCACAAAAATCAGTTCTGGACCGACAGTAAATGGCTCCTCAGTAGTGATTACTAAGCTATCATAAATGGACACCAACCTCTTTGTTCTTCTGCATGTTCATCATTCACTCTGCATGATTCAGCATCACTGACGTCTCCACTCTCTTCAACAAATTCCATCTTTACGACAGTGTCATGTACACCAGACTTGATTTTTGCTGGCTTGAACCAAATTGGCCCCTTTGGTGGGAATACTTCCAGCATTTATTGGTGAACTGCTGTGGGAGTTGCTTTACTCCATATTGTGATGTATGATTTGCTGTTTGGCATGGGGGACTACAGGACCAAACCTGTGAAAACAAATAACCAAATCCTTTTTTACACTGTCACCTGTTAACATGCAGCCAGATGACATTGTTACTTATGGCACTTAGGGTGTGTGCTGTGAATCACTAATGGATGTACCGTACCCTTACCAACATCAAAGCCCACATGGCATGCAGATAGCGGAGAGAACAAGCAGAACAGATGTGACAGCGACTAGTGGCACATAATGCTCCCTCAGTGAGAAGAACAGAAGGCACTGCACAATTTCTCATGATGTGAACAGCTCTATTCAACCCTTCCTAATCTCTTCCAGATCTGTTGCAATACCTGTGGGTGGATTATCTCCACCTGATGAAGTTATGTGTTAATGAGGCACATTATGCATGTTACTCTTCATACTAACATCTCCTTCGCAAGTCCCTGGGTAGCATCCTTGCCGACTTGTATGTCATAGTAATTGTGGCAAGCAGAGCGTGGCCGAGAGCCGTGGGAACGGAGCGATCCTGGTTCTAGCCTCCTTCCCGGGTTTTGGCACCACTATAACAAGGTTCAAGTTCAGGGAAGAAAGAGGCGGGAACCTGGTCCTCTCTCATCCACTGTTGTCACTCCTCCTTTTATCATTCCGGAGCTCCTCCGTGGGACTCAAGACCGGTGTGTCACGCAGGTGATGCTCATTAACACTCGCGCCACCGGGCTCACTCCGTTCCCACGGCTCTTGCCCCCGCCCTGCTTTCCACAGTTATCATATTGTTAATCCTGGTAAGGACATGTTGGTCTTTTACAGGAGGGGTGAAAGTGTCAATAAGATTATTAAACTGCAAAATACTGCACTTTGAGTGACTACATAGAGTATGACTTGTATGTAGACTTTAAAGCAGGGGTATCCAGTCCTGCTCTTGGAGGGTCATCACCTTTGCAGGAAAGTGACACTTCAGGGACAGGACAGGACACCAGTATTTTTTTCTCTAGAGACAATAGCTGCTTTTCCAACATCATGCATCAGTTCTAATTGCTTTTCCACTTGAGAATGGTTTGGCACAGAATGATTACAAACCGTTCCCAGCCCAGAATTCTTGGCATGGTTTACTAATGCCTGCTGGTGGAACACCTGTAATGACGTGATGATGGCTTTGTAATATAGTACATTTTACAAATCTTATTGTCAGAAAGGTAATATTACACTTACTCATTATAACTACACCATACCGATATATTACTCATATAATATTATGTCAATAAATTAACTTGATAGTCTGGGAACTGCAATGTTTGTGATATGACTTCACACTCTGCAAAGTCTTTTTTAAAAACATAAATTCAACATATAACAAATAGTAATACATCCAAAATGTAAAAATATACAATCTACTCCACTTTACTGCAAAAAGTTTGCATTCTTTTAATTATGCTAAGATGTCACGCTGTGGCATATCGATTTTCGATTGGTCACACATCTTCACATGATACAAATTCGCAGGTCAGAGTTCACCAAACTTGAACTTTGGAAAGCAGCGAAATTCGAAACTTCTTCGCATGAGCTTGCGTTCCCAATCTCAATCTCATGCATTCGCATGCGTTCCCAATCTCAATCTCATGCATTCGCATGCGTTCCCAATCTCAATCTCATGCATTCGCATGCGTTCCCAATCTCAGTCTCATGCATTCGCATGCGTTCCCAATCTCAGTCTCATGCATTCGCATGCGTTCCCAATCTCAGTCTCATGCATTCGCATGCGTTCCCAATCTCAGTCTCATGCATTCGCATGCGTTCCCAATCTCAGTCTCATGCATTCGCATGCGTTCCCAATCTCAGTCTCATGCATTCGCATGCGTTCCCAATCTCAGTCTCATGCATTCGCATGCGTTCCCAATCTCAGTCTCATGCATTCGCATGCGTTCCCAATCTCAGTCTCATGCATTCGCATGCGTTCCCAATCTCAATCTCATGCATTCGCATGCGTTCCCAATCTCATGCATTCGCATGCGTTTGAACGCAAGTCAATGGAATGAAAAGTGTAGTGTGATCGTCCCTTTATTCTGATTTCGTAACACCACAATGGAAGGAAAAAAATATATAATAATGCCAGCTGGGCCGGCTCAATGTAGTTTTGCAATGGGGGCTTTCACACCAGAGGAACCTTTTCATAGTTCCTAGAACTATTGGCGGAAGTACCCGGATTTTGGCGTGTTTGCACCACAGGAACT
The DNA here is from genome assembly GCA_039654105.1 of Coreius guichenoti. Taxonomy (NCBI): domain Eukaryota; kingdom Metazoa; phylum Chordata; class Actinopteri; order Cypriniformes; family Gobionidae; genus Coreius; species Coreius guichenoti. Next base: position 2,774,542 of record CM077168.1, read on the forward strand.
AGGAACGATTTTAGTTCTAGGAACTCCTTTTGGGGGAACTAATGTAGCTCCTACTTCAGAGTAGAGTCTAACCCAGCACAATAGGAACTACCAGTGACGTAAGTGTACGCTGATTGGCCGAACGCACGCTAAACAGCAGCACCCGCCATTTTTAAAAAAGCAATCTACTCACACAGATTATAGTCTATATATTTACTCCACAAACTAACTCTATGAACATGGAAATCAGTGATAGATGGACCTCTCAACCTTTACGCTGAAGAGAAAATCCAACACAACTTTGAGGAGAGCAAGCGAAACATGATTATGTATTGTGCTCAGTTAGCAACATTGGACATCAACCACACGGCAAACGCTAATACTTTTTCATATACTGTCTCCTTTCTTTGTATAACAGTTCTATCTAATAACGTATAAGACAGGACTGTTAAACAGATTGTAAACTAATGAAGACGGAGAATGTGAGAGCTGTGTGCTCTGGTGTTCTCAGCGCTGTCAAAATAAAAGTCACAACTACAACAACAAGCGTGGCTTACGTCACTTCAGAGTTCCTACTGGCGGTGCAAACGCAATCAGGAAAATGTTCCTAGGGGAACTTTTAGTTTTCAGGGAACCAACCTGGTGGCTAGTTCCTAGAACCAAGTTCCTAGAACTACCGGCGCGAAAGCCCTTAATAAGAACCATTCGGCACGATGGTAGAAAAGCGACTCATGATGTGAAATCCAAGCAGTTTTGCTGCTCATCATGGGTTTCAGAGGTCTAAGAGCAGTTGGTAATATGAAAATTTGGGAGTTTCTCTCAGTGTGCTACTCCTATTTTCAAATTTGCATTTGGTGCAGCCGCACCCAAGTTTCCTGCATCAGCACCAAGCTGAAGAGCAAGTATTTTAAAACATGTAATATGGAAATAGGGAAATACATTTTATGTGGCGGTGGGGGAAAATTGTGTGTTTTAGTGTTTTGTGTTTTAGTGTTTTTTAGTGTTGAGTGTTTTAGTTAAAATTGAACTTGACCATCCTACATCATGAATACTGAAATAAATTTTAAAAAGGGCTTCATATTAAAATGTGTTGTTTATGTGGGTTTAATCATAAAGTGGTTGGGAAAATGTCATCTTTCACTTGTACTTGTTGTAGAACAAGTACAAGGCCCTGTTTCAACCTGATATTAAGATGTTTTAGGTGATCCGGTTACAAGTGGTCAGCGCTAAATACAAAAGGGGTCTAAAAAGTTTTGTGATTGGATCACTGAAACCAGAAACCAAAAAAATGTATGTGACCACTTCGCATTATTGTAGTGGCCTACTAGCAATTTTGACTAAAATACTGTGTTTTGGGCGTAACGTACAATAAACCAATCAGAGTCTCATCTCCCATTCCCTTTAAAAGCCAGTTGCGCTCGCACCATGGCGGATTCGCTATTTACATGGCAGAATATAGACGCCCTCGACCTGACGAGTCAGTTTAAATACATGTGTGTATTGCCACGATTGGTTAAATAAGTAGCCAATTTCATTCATCATTACTGCAAATAGGTAATTCTGACACATGCAATGACTACCCATTATGACATGTAGGCATTTTTATCTTATGTACACAATAATAATCTTTTACATTGTAATCCTTTTATTTTTAATATTTAAAAATGTTTGTGTGCTGCTGTGTGTCCCTGTGTGTGTAATGAGCAGAGTGTACGTGTGTTGTGCACCGACTATAGGCGTATATTACTAACGTGCTCTTTAAATAACACAAAAAATACTGCGCAATTGACTTTAGAGCAGGTTTGTGTTGGTCAATTGCGCAGTCGTTTTCAGTTCCTCAAAATAGCAACGCCCCAACAATGCTCCTGAACACACCTGGTTTTCAGACCAGCACACCCATGGGCGAACAGATGCGCCAGTGCATTTGCTATTTAAACGTTGGCGCAGGACATGAAAATGATAACTGTGTCGTGCTGAAACTAGCAAAAAACACTTGCCGTCGCATTGCGCCGGGTGTATGATAGGGCCCTTTATCTCCTCATCATTTTCATTGAAAGCCGTCTCAGTTTGAAGGATACTTGGAAGGCAGCTTTGTTTCACGTCCTTTATTCAGTGTATTTTGAAGGACGTATCAAGTGCATCCTTTGTGTCCTCCAATCACCCACAATCCTTTGCATACATTCCAATTAACAAAAGCCTTGGCTTGTCCAATTAGTTTTCTTATGTTTTGTTGTAAATTAAATTATAAACTGGCCATGATGTAAACCACTGTGATATCACAGGTTGTCATTCACTGTATTGCATTAAAAGAAAGTCGGATAAGCATTATTTTTAATAGTATTTTTGTGTCGTTACCACGGAGTGGAACCCTTTATGACATTGCCATGTGGACTTACTAGACTGCCTTATTTTAGTGTTCAATGCTGAGGAGGACTACAAACCTCAGAAAGACATGTCTAGGAAAAATGCAGACTTACTAGGAGGCCATCGGATCACCAAAAAACGAATTTTAATACCAGGTCAAAACAAGGCATAAAAGGTTAAAAGTAGTCCATGCAGAATAGCCATTTGAAGGCAGGGTAGGCTATTTGTTCCAGAACCATTTTTTGTAATGCTGGTTGAAAGTCTCTTCACATCCTGATAGCAATCACTAAGTTAAGTGGAAAATATTGTCTGTGGAAGGCGTAGGACCATAAAATGGTTGTCCAATCATTGCATTCGGCCCAAATGCAATGGTACGATGTCCTACCTGCCTGTCAACGTATGTATTTCCATACCTCCGCGCACCTGCTCGCGCAGACAACACCCATCATTCATGCTATTCAGGGTTAGACAGACGTCAGTCACCGAGCGCCGCAAACAAAACAGCAGCCGCCTTTTACAGTTCCTCCTGAACCAAATCAATGAGCTTATTTGGAAGAGATGGAAACCTGTGACGTTATACTCAGAGCGGTTTGTGACTCAAATTTATGCGTTTCAATGGCAACACTATCAATGCCAAAATGAATCTGCAGCAGTCGGGTGGTACAGGTCAGTGCTCTTTAAAGGGGGGGCCTCTGCCTGACCATGCATTCTGACTTATTTACACTGTTAAAGAGTTGATTCTCATGCTAAACATGACCAAAATTTCAAAAAACAAGTTGGATGTATGACTGAGTATTTCTGTGCCAAATACACTCCTTCAGGATTCGAACAAGTTTCGGCAAGTTTTTTTCAAGTATGGCCCTGTATGACATCATAAAGGGCGGATTTCCTTACATGGGCACTTCTCCCAGATGAGCGCGCACACACACACACACACACACACACAAACGCGCACACACACACACATCAACCAGAGCAAGAGCGTGCCCATCAACGAGCTTCGTTCGGGTTATGGAGCTGTCGGCGGCGCTGGCATTGTGTTTTAAGACCACAAGATCAACAATGTCACTAAAGAAGCGTGTTTCTGGTGTGAGGGAAAGATCACCTTGTTCAGCTTCCCAAATAACCCAGCGTTAAGGGAACAGTGGATGCAGTTTGTTCCGGAGTTCTGCAAGTGTGTGTTTGTTCCCGGTCACATGTGGAAACCGCAGGCGGTGAGTGAAACTGCATCAAATGTGTGTGTGTTTTGTTGGCAATCGGCACGTAAGTGCATATAATGTGAATCGAAAGTTATCCAGGGATAATGCCATGATGTATTGTGTGTGTGTGTGTGTGTGTGTGCTCGTGTCTCTCTAGCTCCGCCCACTGCACGCCTCCACGAGCTCGACTGTTTTCTGAAAGAATCGGTACAGCGTATCTGTCTTTTATAAATATGATAAACCAAAGACTCTTCGGAGATATAAAAGGATGCAATGCTAATCTGTAGGTACTCAAGATTAACATGAGACTGGCAGAAACTGTGTGTGTGTTATGCCCCCTTAAAGTTGTTTATGTTCGTAATATTTGTAATGTTATGTGCTTTGAGACATGAGGTAGTTTAACACCGTCTCTCGTTACGCTTTTGTTTGCTCCCTGCTGTACGTACGCGTTCATGTGTTTTGGAGGAGGCGTGAATTTCAAAGCTAGCTTGCTATTGCATCTAAAAATTGCCTACCCTACCTTTAAATGTCAAAATAACTCCAATATCATACACTAGAGTTGTGTGGGGTGGGGGTAAATTAAGCGCAACCTGCTGTGACATCACAATTGTGTTGCATTTTGGTCTATGGATCTGCCTGAAGTGTTCATAATATTAAGTAGACTTGCTCCCTCCGTCAAAATCAAGGGTTCGAGGGTCTGTCCAAATAAACTTCCCTCAGCCTATTGACAAAGTTGAAGGCAATTGAAAATGGTGGTGGGGCTTCCCCCACTTGAGTCTATGACAAACGGTCTAGGGCTACGTTCACACTGTCAGTCCAAATCCAATTATTTGTGTATCCGATTGGAATCTGATCTAAAATGATTGACGTCCACAGATATTTACGGAATATCTGTATTGGTTTCTATGGCAATGACATTGCGTTAGTAGGCATAAGCCAAAAACAGCAACAGCAACAACAACAACAACCGCAACATAGAGGGGTTTGCAATACAGATTTTGTCTTATTTACAACATGACTAGCCACCGCGCTGGACTATTGTGTCTCCTGAGGCAGCGGCAGAACGGTATGAGGCTGGTATGTGTGGCTTTATTCCGCGCTGTCGTTTCCGCTGGTTTCAAAACATGTCTCCGTTATATTGTCATTTTCTGCTCGACCGGCACTTTGCAACAACACAACCTTATTTCTGCAGTGACTTTCAGCATGTTTCCTATAACAACGTCTGACATTTACGCTTTACATTGCGTGAGAAAGTCACATAAACCACGCGAAATCCGATCGGAGCGGTCAGACTGAAACGGATTTCCAGAAATGTGGTTTGAATAGGATTTCAAACCACATATGAATGTAGCTCGAAACAGATTTGTAAAAATCGCATTTCATGCGATTTTTAGCAGTTCACACTTGCTAAATCTGATCGGATTTCAATCGGATATACACAAAAATCATATTTGGACTGACAGTCTGAACGTAGCCTATAGGAGTTATGAGCGGTTTCATGTTTTTGATCGCTGTTGCACCCCCTATTGGTCAATTGGGGCCATACCTTATCAATGTCTCTCCAAATTGAGACCTACTATCTAGCCAGGTTTCATGTCTCTAGGCCTTACGGTTTGGTCTGCACAATCAATTTTACGGCATAATAATAAAAATTATAATAATAAAAATAATGTTAACAATTTAATAAACTCACAACATAAAAAAAGTTTTAGAAAAATATACACCGAAATTATTTGAAAATGCAATACAAAATAAATATCTCTGTCCCTTATGCATGACTGTGCTTTACTATAATATCAATGTTTGATCTATTTAAAAAAAAAAAAAAGAACCAATATAAGCACTGCACATAGAGCAATACAATATTACTTCCACATTCATTCATTTCACACACATTACAAACGCAAAACAGCTTCATTAATATTGCCATGTTGCTGGAGCACATTTGTAAAAAGTTTAAACGTTTTCTATCGATTTATGCTCCTGAAAACACTAATAAATACTCACCTCGCTTACTTCCTCAGAGACTTATGAACCAACCGTCCGCTGAGCATCCGTAGTGACGTCACCGCATGAGCGGCACAAAAAGCAAACTTAAAGTCCGGCTTTACTCAGCTAATAATACAGTCAAAATCGCAAAAATGGATAAGAAATAATGATCTCAAATATTTAAATATTCGAATATGGACCGTGACCTACAACTACTTGCTAAAAAACGCATACTGGCCTACATCAATATTTACATACACAATGAAAAATTAAACACATTTATTTATTTTTAACAAATTATTGGCAGCTCATCTATTTAAATGTTTGTTTGTATATATTTTATCAGGATTGCAATGTCACATCAACAAATAATAATAATAATAATAATAATAATAATAATAATAATAATATTTAACCTTGACATAAAAGAGACTCTGCATTTGACGAACGGCTTCTAGTCGTAAGTACTGTAGTAATTACTAACTTTAAATCTTGACTTAAATCAGTCAAACATTAGGCTTATTTAAATGCCTGCAGTAACCATAAGATAACCGCGTTTTATTAATACAATTTATTTTAGTGCATACATAAATGCCAATGAATGGACATTATGTGTTATTCGACCGACACATAATTTGATGGAATCGCGATATGTCTGTTACGGTAATAAGGTAATAAGCGTCACCAGTCTGACGCTCGGTGTTGCCAAGTCCTCGGTTTTCGATTTAAATTATACTTTTAAAGTAAAATGGCTCAGAAATAGTTGACTTAAATCAGACTCCGTATGGTTCTTTATACCATATAATATTTTTTTAAAGGTTGGAGGTTTGTGTTTTTTGTTATTGTGTGATTAGCAAACTGCCTGTGACATTATCCAACTTCTATCAACATCTTAAGGCCTGGAAGTTATGTTATTTACATAACTTTTCTCCACATAAAGCAATCTTGTGGAATAATTATTATATTACAGTTAACCGGAAATCTCTTTATTTGCGGATTTGGATGGATAAAGGAATTTACTTTTTATATGACCTTTTAGATCAGTCAGCTCAGTTTCTTTCTTATGAAGATTTTATGAATAAATGTTCATTTCCTGTTAAATATAGAGAATATTATTCTGTGATGAAAGCCATTCCCACAGGTCTATTGATGTTAATGAGAAGCCATATGTTGTCCCTTAATGTTTGTAGAATTGAACCTGTACTTCATTTAAATGGTTAGGACATTAACAGTAAAAAGTGTAAAAATAAATTCATTAGAAATGTGTTTTATAAAAAGAGATCCTTTAAACCTAGAGGGATTTTTTTTGGAATATTTGTTTCCCAGAGATTATTTGGAAAAAAGCTTGGTTGGTTCCTTTTTCGGTTTTGTATATCTAACAAACTTCAGGAAATACATTTTCAAAGTTCTTCATAATATTTATGTGAGTAATTATACTTTATCAAAATTTATGGATATTGATGAAAATTGCTCATTTTGTTCAGATCAGCTCATTTTGTTACCATTCCAAAAAATTCTGGGAAGATTAATCTATGCATGTTCAACAGCAGTCTGGTTATAATTGGGAAATAACGTCCAAAGATGTTATTATATATTTTGAATCAAAAAATGCATCTGTTAATTTTATGATAAATCTTATGATTTTATTTGGTAAATTTCATATTCATAAAAGTAAATTAAACAATTCTAAACCTTGTTTGAAGGTCGTTATGGCTGATTTTCATTTGTATATTGAGTCTCTATTGATAACAAAAAATGTAGAGATACAATTTTATTCGCTAAAGAGTTGAAGTTAATTGAAAATTGAAATTGTATGTGCTGTCTTCTTTCTCAAGTACTAATTATTGATTTATGTGTTTATTATTTACTTCTATTTAAACCAATAATATTGTGTGTGTGTGTATATATATATATTTCTTTTCTTTTTTTTTATGTATTGTAAACCCATTTCCTTTTAGTTGTGTTATCTTTTTAGATGTCTTGTAGTTTTTTATAGTCTATGGTTTTCCCGCGGAATTGGGCTAGATTTTTACCTGAACGCGACTGGGCTAGTTTTGGCCGTGATTAGATTAGGATTAGTTTTGATTAGCAACTGTGCGGGTTTTGTTGTGCAGACCTGGCAACCCTGCGTGACGCTGCCCATTCCTTCATGTTTATATTTACTACTACAAATTCGCCGAAATAATGTACACCTTTTGACAAAGTACGAGCTTCGCTAGAGTCAGTTATGTTGTACTTTAAACCCTCCCTTTTAAATGTGTGCAGACGCTGTTTTACAGAGACAATCTTGTGGAGAAGAGGACTGTCCACTACACAAAGTATTTTCTTGTTATTGAAATAGTCATTATGCTTCTGCTGTACAATCATGTTTCAAATGGCAATGTTAGTGACTTTCTGCACATTTATAGAAAATATTGTGATCGTTAATTACTGTTTCTGCACTATTTGTCTTTGTCTTCAAGTAAAAACATCATTAAAACGAGGTAAATTATCAAAGAAGCAGCAAAACTGCTATTTTTGAAGTGTGCACAGTATTTTAGGTGGTTGATCTGTAATGCTGTTATTTATTTTTTACCCAGAGTTTTACATGCTTTTCCTCAGATCTGTCGAGGACAAACCTTTCCCGTCAAAAGATTTTGTCACATTTCCCTCATGCACAGAAGGATGCGGCATTTCTTTCACAATTAATTTATTGTCCGTAAGTATTGTTTTCTTTCTTTCTTTCTTTCCAGAATTTTCTCAGTGAAAGTGAATTTTTTTTAAAAAACATTTTGACCTGATAGAGCTGCATTCATAAGATGTTGTGGAACAAGAGGGCTGTTTGGAGGAAGCCATGGCGGTGTTCACCAGCAGACTCTGGAGGACATTGCAGAAAATATCAGAGAACGCAAGTTCAAAAGAATTGTGGTGATGGCAGGAGCAGGCATCAGCACACCCAGTGGAATCCCAGACTTCAGGTAAAGTAGTACTCAAAAGACTGTTGTCCCTTAATTAGTGGTGTAACGGTACATATATTGTTCCGGTTCGGTGCATACAGTCAGACGACGAATACAGTCAGTCACAGGTGATCGCACTGGTGCCTCCACCACGGTGCCCAACTGATAAGAGCTGCCATTTCTGTTACATATGAGAAACATCAAACGGCAAACAAAATGAAAGTGGAACAGAACCACAGTATTCGTTTAAGCTGCGCTGCGCGGACCGTTTATCAGCTCGGAGTAGGGGCGCTGTTAGGGGCGGTGCAGAGTATGTCAGGCATATAGGCCCAGGACGCTAGGGGGCCCCAAATCACGACTTTTGCCCTATTTACACGGGATTAGTATTACCTGGTGACCTCTAGTAATTTGTAATAATTGCGGAGGTTGTCTGTGATCTTAATCCCGTGCGAATCGGCCATGTCTGTAATTTGTAAAGTAATAATTCCCCTGCAAATGACCTACCATATTTCGCCGAACACCAAGGTCCTGTGATAATATTAGTCCCGTGCGAATCGGCATCTCTGTGATTTAACCAGGATTTGGCATGGTCGTATATCATTTTTCAAGGTTTTTGTTTCCTGTGCGCCTTTTTATCCATCTTTCGTGAAGAATAGAGGCTGCATTGGAAACTTTTTGAAGTTCAGTATACAACTATACAATTTGCAGAAAGAAAAAGTTGAAAACCATCAGAAGAGCGAAAACAAAAAGAGTAGATTAGATGGACATGGATGATGTGAGGGTGAGGAAATTTTCCCACCGGTTAATCGACGGGTGACAACACCGGTAATACCGGTATCACCAGCGGAGGCTTTTAAATTGCTAATTCTAAACCGAAAGTAAAATGTGCACGGCCGCACAGACATTCATAACAGTGCAGAGCAGCGCGAGTGTTTAATTTCAGTTAATTACTATGGAAGTTCAGTACAGAATTCTCTGTTATAAACCACAGATATCAGATCAAACAGAGCTGACGTGGAAACCAGGAGAAACATTGAGCCATGAGCGAAGTTCAGGGGTTTCAGTCCACAAATCACCAACATTCACCATAGATTTAATGTAGCAACACCCCATAGTATTGTGGGAGAAATAGTCGAATGTTTTTTTTTTTTTTACATTATTCATCTCAGGGTTCGTACAACCTTTTGAGAGTGAAATTCAAGCAATTCTCTCTAAATCCCTCCTTTCCGCGAGCCTACTCTGCTTTGATTGGTCAGATGGCCCAGTCTGTTGTGATTGGTCTACTCTGCTCTGATTGGTCAGATGGCCCAGTCTGTTGTGATTGGTCTACTCTGCTTTGATTGGTCAGACGGCCCAGTCTGTTGTGATTGGTCTACCGCGTACAGTGCGTATTTCGGAAACAAACTCCCATTACCATAACTGAACTTCAGCTCCGTCCGGTGCCCAGAGGCTTCGATTGTACACACTGCAAAGACAGTAACGAGGACGTCGATTTTACACCAATCCCAGCGCGAGTCCGAATTGATGAAACATTGGAAGAAGTTATTCAACCTGAACCTTGAGCAGGACGTTTCTCAGTGATGCTACTCAGGTTGAGGTACGTGTTTCAACTGTAATTTCTCACCATCAGCATTAACAAGCGTGTGTGTGTGTGTGTTTCTAATTTATTGCGGTGCACATGTGGGAACTGTATCAATAACGGCACATAAAGTACGTTAGCCGAGCACTAACGTGAATGACTGAAGTAAGTTTGAGTTTCTAAATCTTGCTCCATCCTTTATCTTTACTCAAAGTAGTAAGAATGACAGACAATCTGAATTAATAGACACAGTTTTAGGTAATACTGCAGCCCACAGCTGATTTACAGTAGTATTTCAGTAAGACAGTAATAACGTGAGTTAGCCGGTTAGCCGGATACTTACACAATATGAAACACAATAAACACATTGCAGAGCACAGCGTCTTCTCGACATGATGCTATTCAGTATCCACTCGCTGAAGTGTGTGAGGGGGTTCAAGGTTTCCCTGGTGTCTGCGCGTGCAATAAGTGGACGGGCAATATGCTAATGTTTCGTCGTGACGTCACAACGAAAAGGCTTAGGACTCGTTTAAAAAACGATTCGTTTAATTGACTCAGTCGACTCTTACTTTTGAGAGACAATAACTTTATATACGGTGCATTTTCAGATTTAAAACTTTGCAGGATGTTTTCATTCACTTAGAACTATGTTACACACTACATGAAAGGTAATTTTAAAAAATCCATAATAGGGACACTTTAAAAAGACATGAAATTACCACTATAACTGGTAGATGGCAGCGGAGGAGCACTTATTTGACTTATTAGACATTAATGTATGGAAGAAAGTAGGAAGTCACAAAGTCTCATGAAAAATAAAAACTTTTCTTCAAATTGTGACTGAATTACCCAGAAAGCAAGTAAAGAGCGCTCCTTTAATAATCACTGAAGCTGTCGGTCCGTTCAGTGTGAGACTATAGAAGAACAATGGTACATTTAATAAGAGTAGAATATTTACATTTTCCCTATAAAAATGAGTTTTTTGCACATTACTGTTGTTAATAAAAGTTAATTTTATCTGCATATCATTTCAAGCTCAGTGCTTCACTGTTAAATTTCCAATAAACAAACATGTAATATTATTAGTAACTGCACTTATTAACAAAACAACGCAAAACAATAGTAATTTTATGATTAAATTAACTTTGATACATTTTTCTGGTGCCACTACTCTCAAATGTTAGTCTGGAGCCCTGGGGTGGCGCAGTAATGCAACGCTGTTTACTGGCCGCTAGTGATAGGAGAAACGAAGCTTTTCAAAGCTTTGAATCAATTGAACCAATTGCTTCGCAAAATGATTCACTGTTTCGAAGCGTTCGAAACGCCACACCCTGGTGACCCCTGCTGGTCAGAACAGTGTAAATGCAACAAAAACTCAGGCCAAACATGCATAAAAACAGTTTACAAACACATTGCAAATGTTTTATTGAAAGTAAAATCTATTAAATGCAATTAACTAATCATCTAATAAGAATAAATATCAATTTTCTGTATAATATGTTTTCTTTTATCAATTTTCAGGGCTTGTTTTGTTTGTTCCATGCATGACTCAGCTAAACAGCCCAATAAGAGACTATTAACTACTATTATTCCTTTTAATTATACTAATGTCTAATTAAAACGTGTACAAATGTGTAAAACTGAACAGAGATCAGGTAAAACCCATAGACACTGGTTAGCCACTGGGGGGTGATCTCACTGAATCTAAATGATTCATTGGTTCACCGAGATAAAAATAGACTCTTTACAGTTTCCAATGATGTCTTGATCTAAGTATTTTAAGTTGTTTCCGCTGTTATAATGAGACAAAATCATTTGGCATGTGCAGATTTGTTGTGGATTTGTACCGCTTCACTCGCTGTCTCCTCGTGGAAAGGTGAAGTAGGCTCTTTTCTCCTTCTCGCTCATCTTTCCGTAATTTCTTGAAAAAGCAGAATATTTAACTTTGTGCATCCGCTATTGTCACCGCATGTTAATGAGCTCTCACGCAAAGAAAACTAATCTCTGCACAAGTTTTATTTTTCATTACATTTTTATTTTTCATTACAAAAAATTTTAAATATTAAAAATAAAAGGATTCCTCTCTGGAGAAGCGTTCAGTCTTTCCGCTCGCATGTAAATAGTGAATCCGCCATGGTGCGAGCGCAACTGGCTTTTAAAGGGAATGGGAGATGAGACTCTGTTTGGTTTATTGCACGTTACGCCCAAAACACACCCATGACTCATTAAGAGACGAGGGACAACCCTTTTGGACCATGCGTCTGGCGCGCCGACCATTTTTTCCGTCGTTAAACTAGCAAAAGTGGATTTTGGACACGCTCTAAGTGAACCTGCGCCATGAGCTTCAGACCATGCACTCAGATCTTTAAAATAGGGCCCTTAGTGCTTAATACACTAAAGGAGGGTGTACAGTACCAACTAGGGGACTAAATGCTGCTTGGTGGAACAAACTGTAATTTGCAAAATAAATGAAAGGAAGCCTAGCATTGGGGATTTGTTGCTTTTTCCTGTTGTATCGAACTCATATTGAACCGTGACCCCAAAACTGAGGTACGTACCGAACCATGACTTCTGTGTACCGTTTCACCCCAATACACCGTTGAGATGCTTGCGACTTTTCTCTAATCGTATTTCTCCCACAGATCGCCTGGCAGCGGTCTTTATGACAACCTTCAACAGTACAATCTGCCCTATGCTGAGGCCATATTTGAAATAAATTACTTCCATCACAATCCAAACCCTTTTTTCGCTCTAGCCAAAGAGCTTTACCCTGGTAATTACCAACCCAATCTGACACACTACTTCATTCGCCTGCTTCATGATAAGGGGCAGCTGCTCAGGATGTACACGCAAAACATTGACGGACTAGAACGAGGTGAGTGTACTTCAGTCGACACCATCCACATGTACATGCCTGGCGTCTGTGTAAATCATTTATAAATGTCATTCACCGTTCATTGATTTCAGTGGCTGGCATTCCTCCAGAGATGTTGGTGGAGGCACATGGAACATTTGCCACGGCCACATGCACAGTTTGCCGAAGGGATTACAAGGGAGAGGAACTCCGGGTAAGGATCTGAACTATGGCAGTTGTTCCGGAGTTATAAAAAGGGGGGTGCGGCAAGGCTAAGGGACAGTGTACAGTCAGCAGATTGTTATGCAGAAGAAACCTCTTCAGGGTGATATAAGACATTGAACTATGGTATTGATGCTATATTGATGAACTGTGCTATACAGTTTGATGACTAACTTTGATGTTGGTGTGACAAAGCCTTGTCTGAAAGTTTGAAATAACTTTGAAAAGCTTGAAGTTTGAAGATTTTACTCATGTTCTAGCACACTGCTTTTAGCAAGTTGCTAGCATATTTTAACACATTGTTAATTTATGTTAACATGATTCAGCACAGTTGTTAGCATGTTTAAACATGTTAACATGATTTAACACATTGCTAGCATGTTTTTACCATTATTTCTCACCTTGCAAATATGTTTTAGCATGTTGCTAACAGGATTTAGCATGTTGCTACCATGTTTCTAGCATGATATAGCACATTGCTAACATGTTTTAGTGTTTTAGCATGATTTAGCACGTTGCTACCATGTTTCTAACATGATATAACACATTGCTAATGTTTTAGCAAGTTAACATGTTTTAGCATTTAACACATTGCTAATGTTTTAACACGTTGACATGATTTAACACATTGCCAGCATGTTTTAGCATGATTTAGCACTTGCTAGCATGTTTTAACATGTTGCTAGCATGATTTAGCACGATGCTACCATATTTCTGTTCATATTTCTGTATGTTTCAGGTCATAGATAGAATGTTTTAACATGTTAGCATGTTTCTGGCATGATATAACACATTGCCAACATGTTTTAACGTTGTTAACATGTTGCTAGCATGTTTCTGGCATGATTTAACCCATTCGTTACCATGTTTACAGCATAATTAGCACATTGCTAGCATGTTTTAGCATTATTTAACACATTGCTATTATGTTTTAGCATGTTGTTAGCATGATTTGACACACTGTTAGCACGTTTCTAGCATAATTTAGCATGTTGTTAGCATGTTTAAACACATTAATAGAATGTTTTAGCACATTGCTAGCATGATTTCGCATGGTGCTAGTATGTTTCAACACATTCATAGAATGTTTTAGCACATTGCTAGCATGATTTAGCATGTTGCTAGTATGTTCTAGCACATTAATAGAATGTTTTATCTCGTTTGCTAGCATGATTTAACATGTTGCTAGTATGTTGTAGCACATTAATAGAATGTTTTATCTCGTTTGCTAGCATGATTTAACATGTTGCTAGTATGTTGTAGCACATTAATAGAAAGTTTTAGCACATTGCTAGCATGTTTCTAGTATTGGAATAACAGATTAACCAACTTATTTATGAACAAGCATGTCAACCTAAATATTTGGCTGTGATTTGATAATGTATTTTTGATTATGGTTGTGAATGAGTGACTTACGGTTGTCTCCCAATAGAATGATATCATGGAAGGAGAAATACCCAGATGTCCTACGTGTAAAGGAATCATCAAGCCTGACATCGTGTTCTTCGGCGAGGAGCTCCCTCAGCAGTTCTTCAGCTACCTGAGGGACTTCCCAATCGCAGACTTACTCATTGTCCTGGGAACGTCTCTAGAGGTGAGGAGAAGCTCTTTCTAAAGGTTTGTTCTCACTGGACCAATTGCAGTGTGAGACCAAGACCATATTTTACACCTAAACTCACTGTATTTTGTGTGCCTGTGGGCCATGTCTGGTTCACATGGAAGCCCAAAATCATGCTCTGGTAAATCATAATGACATAAAAAGTCGAAATTATGATATATGAAGTCACAATTATGAGAAGTCAAAATTATTACATACCAAAAAATCTAAATTGTGACGTATTAAATCGAAATTATGACTTAAAAATCATAATTATGAAATAAAAAGTAGATAATTTAACTTTTTATCTCATAATCATGACTTTTTATGTCATAATTTAGATGTTTTTTTTTAGATTTTATCTCATATTTTTGACTTTAAATCATAATTCTGACTTTTTAAGTCATTTCAAATTTTCATCTCATAATTGACATAGTATGTTAATTTCGATGTGTCATAAATTCGACACAATTTCGTTTTTTTAAGACATAATTTAGATTTTTTTAATCTCACAATTTAGATTTTTTTTTTAAATCTCATAATTAAAAAAAAAATGTCTCATAAATTTTAATCTCATAATTAAATTTTTAATCTCATAATCTCATTAAAGACTCATCTCATAATTATGATTTAAATCAAATTTTGACCTTTTAAATCATATTTTCTACTTTTCATCTCATAATTGACCAATATATAATTTCGATTTATCATAACGTCGATTTTTTTGTCATAATTTCGTTTTTTTTTTTAATCATTTTAACGTTTTAATTTTGTAATTTTGACTATTTTATAATAATTTCGATTTATGTCATAATTTAAATTTAAATTCATGTTTTCTACTTCATCTCATAATTGACTTAGTATGTCATCATTTCAACTTTTCATTTCATAATTATAACTTTAATCTTGTAATTTTGACTTTTTAATATCATAATTTTGACTTTTTTTAAATATCATAATTCTTTGTCATTATTTCGATTTTTCATCTCATAATTATGACTTAGTATATCATAATTTCGACTTGTTATAATTTCAACTTTTTAAGTCATAATTTTAACTTTTAATATAATCATTATGTCTTAGAGCACGCTGAGAAAATGAGGAAGCTTTATATTAAGCACTTCAGTAAAAATGTATATAGATTATTGCTTTGACAGGTCTGCGCGTGCTGTGTTTTCCGGTACTTTTTATGGTTGTATCATTATCTGTAGATGTTAGAAAGTCACGTGATTATTTCCATTTTGCATAAAGGCTCATTTTGTATGTTCTAACCCTTTTTTGCACGAAGTATAGCATAGATACATTCACTATATTTGTTTTCAGTGTTAAAAATGTAACATTGTTTGGAGGACAACATTGGGCAGGATGTGGAATAACATTGTTAAAGTAAATAATGTACTTTTTAATAATAAATATTTCAGATTAATCCATTACCAAAATAATTAAAAGTTGCTGCCCTGGCTAACCTATAAAAAGCAAGGTTTTAAGCTTTTTTTAATATAAAAGGGAAAGTATATATTTTAGGTGCTGTAATTGGCCAACAGTTAATATGAGGTCATAAAACAGAATGTAAAATAATACTAATAATACTTGGAAACCGTTGTGTTCGATGTATATACCAAGCATACCATCTGCAGACCATTTTCAGAAATATTCATTGTTTTATGTAACCATATCACCAGCAGATGTCACTGTTGAGTCATCTGGTCACTGCTTTTACCCAGGCCTTTCTGTGTGAATTGTTAGGTGGAGCCCTTCGCCAGCCTGGCCAGTGCCGTGCGTGGTTCTGTGTCACGGCTTTTGATAAATCGAGATCTTGTGGGGCCGTTTGCTTGGGGGTCCCAACGTCACAACGACGTAGCTGAGCTGGGTGACGTAGTTAGTGGGGTAAAAAAGCTGGTGGACCTCCTGGGATGGAAGCAGGAATTAGAAGCCCTAATGAATGCCGACGGAGACGAGGTGAGTTATAATCAATCTCTGTTCTTACATATATAAATCATATCAGTACATGCATGCAGATTAGTCTGCTGTACTCAGCGGACCATTCATGGAATTTTGTTATGGAGAGTTATGGAGAAATACATTTTTTATGCTCCTCTCGCAGAAGCATCTATCATCTTTCATATATATATATATCATTTGCCAGAATGTTCTTCATGACCTTTATTTTAAAGACTAGTCCGATTGACAAAACAGCTTGAACTGTTTCTTTCTTTGTTAGGAAACAGTCAATATAAATTTTGAGTCTCACTTGGGGGATGCATGATATATCGGCCTCCATATCGGTATCGGCCGATATATGTTCATTTTTAATGTTATCGTTATCGGCCTGATAAGAACATTTGGCCAATATATTAAAGCCGATAAATAATGTATTATTTCCTTCAGCTGAGACACTTCAGATGTGCACTGTTCACCATGATGGATTTAAATTGCTTGAAATATGATTGGAATCACTTCAAAGAAGGAAAAAACAGTTCAGTGCAACATGTGCAGCGCAAGTCTGTCATATAGGCTACAAAAAATTATAATAAGAACATCATAATTGTATGCTTGGGAAATGGCTTTTAATGGATTTAGATTTATCGGCCAATATATCCGTTATCGGTGTTGAAATATAAAGAATTATCGGTTATCGGTATCAGCCAAAATTTTCTTATCGGTGCATCCCTAATTTAGATTTATCGGCCAAATATATATCGGTTATCAAATATAAAGAATTATCGGTTATCGATATCGGCCAAAATGTTAATATCGGTGCATCCCTAATTTAGATTTATCGGCCAATATATCGGTTATCAAATATAAAGAATTATCGGATATCAGTATCTGCCAAAATTTTCATATCGGTGCATCCCTAATTCAGATTTATCGGCCAATATATCGGTTATCAAATATAAAGAATTGATGGTTAACGGAATCGGCCAAAATTTTTATATCAGTGCATCCCTAATTTAGATTTATCGGCCAATATATTGGTTATCAAATATAAAGAATTATCGGTTATCAGTATCTGCCAAAATGTTCATATCGATGCATCCCTAATTCAGATTTATCGGCCAATATATTGGTTATCAAATATAAAGAATTATCGGTTAACGGTATCGGCCAAAATTTTCATATCGGTACATCCCTAATTTAGTTTTATTGGCCAATATATCGGTTATCAAATATAAAGAATTGTCGGTTAACGGTATCGGCCAAAATTTTCATATCGGTACATCCCTAATTTAGTTTTATTGGCCAATATATCGGTTATCAAATATAAAGAATTGTCGGTTAACGGTATCGGCCAAAATTTTCATATCGGTACATCCCTAATTTAGTTTTATCGGCCAATATATTGGTTATCAAATATAAAGAATTATTGTATCGGCCAAAATGTTCATATCGGTGCATCCCTAGTTCAAAGCCCCAAAAAACTAGAGGCATCTAAAAAAAAATTTCTGCCCTTCTCAATAGGCTTCAATAAACAAGGAGGAGTGAACTACCAAATTTCATCTTGACATGGGATCTGGAGACCCAGAATGGGATTGATTGTTGGTCGGCCCCGTCATTGAGCGCTTTCTCAGTAGTGAGCATGGGAGTGAGTTTCATTTGTTGACAAGGTGTACTAATTCAACCGTAAATGTGTGAATGATTCATGAATCAGCATGATATGTGTATCTGACATTCAGCATCTGGCTCATCATTGTGTCAGACATCAGGCATCGCCACCTTGAGGAATAAAGGTGAATTGCACTTTTTGAGTCATCAGAGATTCAATTATTGTTGCACAAAAAATATACTTACACTATTACATACCTCGGGTCATTAGTGACCCTATACAAAAAAATTAGGAAACAGACATTTTTTTTAAAATTGTATTATTTTTTCTTGTTATATTGTTTATAATGCATTGATTGAGAAATACTTAGAAGGTTGATATCCAACTTTAGGAGAGTAGTGAATGACATCCCGGGTCAATAAAGACCTGAAGTATGGGTTTAAGGGTTAACCCCCTTTAAAGGCAAAGATCGCCGACAGCCCCAGATTACTGTTGTTCAACATTCACTGCACGTTAAAACATCACACTCTTACTTGTTCGGGACAAACTGAGTATCATTAGAAAGATTAAAGTCTCCAGCTTTGATATTTGACCAGTGTTTATGATAAAATTAGGTTGCAGTGACATTAATTCATTAATTTATGTCAGGAGTGCAAAATAATCAATCTGTAATTTTTACTATTTTGAATAGAATAATTCAGTTCATTCATATTCCCTCACGTCTGCTCCAGTTTGTGTTCACACAGCTGCACTAGACAGCATCTGTTAGGGCTCTTAGTCCAAAAGTTCGCATATTTGGGGAAATATTGATTTATTCTCACATGTTTGCAAAATATTTTGTCACACAGAATACCATTTCTATTAATTTCCCACTGAATCATGCGATCTGAAGAGCTGAAAGAGCGTTCAGAGCGAGCTCTGTCTCACCTGTTTCCGGTTTGCGTCAGTTATGACTCATTGATAAAGCTCCATGATAAACATAGCCAAACAAACATTTCTACACGTGAAACAAGAAGCTAATAAACACACGATTTCAATAGTATATGGTTTGTGTGTGATTTTCATGTGTTTTGGGGTATATCCATATGAATAAAGAATGTTTACAGTGTACACGCTAAGCAGGTATAGCGATTAGCTGCATATATATAATCCACATTAGATCGCGATCGGAAGTTAATACATACATTCAATGGCGGTTTAAAATGAATTTTGAGTAAAAGTGTAATATTAATCTTTTAAATTGTGTTATGTAGCTTGATGCTAATTGTAGCTCTAATGCACCTGTCGCGCCAGGAGCTATTCTATTCCATAATCTAATTTGTTAAAAGAATTCTCATAAGGTCCCAAGAATACTTATTTTGTTGTTGTCTAGAAAGACTTCAGATAATAGGTGGATTAATGTATAGTGGGATCAAAGTGGTGAGATGGGCAAGCCATGTAATGCCAGAATAAAGGCTAATAATGGCTGAATACAAACAAAAGAATCAGGATAAAAGAATAATGAAGATTAAGTCTCATACCAGCATACCAGAGGTATAAAAGTTTGTTGAGTGAGAACAATAGAAACGTGAATGGAGCAGTTCACCTCGACAAACATTAGACAATAGACTGCAAATGGGTGTTTACAGGGCAATAAAATATTTTAATTGGCATCTTATCAGCCTTCTCTAAAAACTCACATGACATGATCTTACAAAATGTTTCATAAAATGCATAGTTTTAGAGATAAAATCCTCAGATTTGAAATGAAGCAAGAGCGGACTTGTGGCTTCAGCTTCATTGTGTATAGGGCAAGGCTGGGAATCTCTTGTCCTTGAGATCCACTTTCCTGCAAAGTTTAGCTCCAACCCTGATCGAACACACCTGAACAAGCTAACCATGGTCTTCAGGATTACTAGAAAGCTACAGACAGGCGAGTTTAATCAGGGTTAGTGTTAAACTCTGCAGGAAAGTGGATCTCTTAGGCCAGATAGGGGGTGATTTTGGATATAGTCTCAAAAACATCCACTAAAAACCACTTTGATGCCAGTTGGTAACTCCAACAATGGCTCTATCATCATTGAATTAAAGACACACTTGTCTAATGTGTTGTCATTCATACATTTAAGTGGCCAAATACTATTCAATGTACTTGCGTACTTTTCTAAACATCTAGCCCTGTACATTTTCCAGTGTTGTAACCATTCTTGATGTTGATTCAATTTTTCTTAAAATTACATCTCAAGTTACTGCCCACATTTAGATGTCATTTCTACAGTAAAAAATAGCAATCCACTGTCTGGCTTGGTTTGACATGTAACGCCTTGCATGACAGTTTTGACATTGATCGATTGAAAGAAGAAGAAAAGCTCTGTGCTTGTCACATTCATAAACGACCATAAATTGACACACAATGAGGAAAATAGTTGCATGCTGATAATGACTTCTCCAGAAGCCGAGGACTCATTGTTTGGCTGTTTTGTCTGTTGGGAAGGTGAACTGCTCAGATCATTGTGTCAGTGTCTGAGCATGCCAAGTAAGTGACAAACACTAATTCAGTCTAATTCAGTTCGGCTTGCTGGATAGTATGTTGCTCGGTACTATACAAGATCAGAAGCAAAACAATGCCCTCAATTATCTGACAATTCGAGATGTATAATGCAAGAAACAAAAATCCATGTTTCAAGAAGCACATTGTCTGATATGATGGTACAGGCGGCCAGTGAAGAGAGGAAATAACAAAAAACTGTGTTGCCTCAAGGCAACATTGCACCATAATGGAATCGCATAAGGCCATACCAGATATACTTTGGATACAAACATATTATATTTGTAAGGAAAAGCGTTAGAATTATCTAAATATATTTGCATGATTTTGTAATGCACTTATAATAGTAATTCACATACTATAACTGCACATATTATGATCTGCACATTTAAAAAAAGGTATAAAACACATCTGGCAGTTGATGAGTGTGAGGATGAGGTGTCATCCTGTGATGAGGAAGATGAGGTCATTGTGACAATCCGGCAGGGAGAGATTGAAGATGGAGATGAGGATGAAGATGGATATGATTACTTGATGTGATGGTTTGGTAATACTTCTGTTCCACGATGGTACAATGTTGCCTGAGAGCAACAGCTGAATTTGAAATGTTACTTTTTATTAAATATGAAATTTGTAATACATTAAAAACTGGATAAATGGTTAGAAATCGATGTTTTCAATAAATATATTTATTTTTTCTCCATGAAAATGTCAAATGTTTTCATTTGTCCGTTGTGGTACAATGTTGCCTTGAGGCAACAAACGTATAAAAAAAAAATTAACATTTTTATTGGTATTGTTATAGTGTCCAATTTTAAGCAGGAAAAACACCACAAATATTTTTTTCCTCATTGACATCATATTGCGTACCATAGAGGGTTAAACAAAAGTCAAGCAGCAGTATTTTGGATGCACTCATGGGGACACATAAAATGCAGGTTGGCTGTCATGGAGGAGAGCCATGAGATTGCTGATGTGGCCTGAATAAAAAAAGCTTAATAGCTTAGTTGTTGAAGAATGGAATTATGGAAAATGAGGCTATTTTCCAGATGACACTGAGAGTGAAGCAGTAGGGTCACAATGACAATTGTCATAATGTGCTCCAAAACATGATCATCCCACACACAAACTGTAGTATAACTTTATAGGGATCTTGAGTTGTTCTTTGGAGATGAAAAACGTTTTTCACATAACATCTATTGGTTCATCGCCCTCCTGAAGCGCACATACACAGATGGTTTTCTAAAGGCCCCGATATACTTCAAGCGAAATCGAAGAACGAAGTGGTGACATCAATTAACAAAATCAGGCCAAAATGGAGTTGGAGTTTGTTTTGGGAGTTCAGAACAGCTTGCCAAACTTTTCAGAAAAGTTCCATTTGGTAAACACCTGCGAACTACCATTGGTCTGTGGTGATGATGTAATAGGTGGGTGTGGCTCTGAGGCTCCGCCTTCTTTGACATGGAAATCTTAATTTCTTCAGTTCAGTCCGTCGAGGTCAGACGCGAGTAAAAACATGAACACACTGGAGAGGTGCTTTATAGTAGAAACTGAAGCTGTAATTCTAATTGAGAGACTCTGACACTGTTTTATCATGTTTAATACTGTAAAGCTGCTGCTTTAGAGCAATACATTGTATGATTTATAAATAAACGTGACTGACGTTACTGGAGAGCTGAATCGCAGAGCTTGTGCAAACGTATTCACATCAGATGCTTTCTTAACTGCTGTTTTCTCACCGCAGTCATTTAGTTGTGTTTATTTTGTACATACTTATCCAAGTAGGTGGTGTTGGGATGTTTGCTAACAGTAAACCACTGGTCACGTAGCTATTTCAAACTTTTTTCCCCTGTGAAGAATGAAAGAGAACTTCACAGCGAGTGTATCGGGGCCTTAAGGGCTGACACACCAAGCCGACGGTCTGCCGTCTGTGAGCATCTGGCAGGCTAGTTTTTGTGGTGTGTTCCACACATCGGCTCCAAGCGTGCCGCACTCATGTTGAAAACTGAAGCCAAAGCGTCTCGATCGCCCCCAGGTGGTTGGTCCCAGTATTGCTCATAACCCCCGCTCCTCCATGTATTCTAATGGGACGCGAGACAAACTAAACAATCAAATTACACTTCAAATAATTTTTTCCCAAAGATGGTTAGTGTCATTTTAGGCAGTTTTTATCACGCTGATTTCATTTCAAGCATTCGTTTTTTAAATAAGTTTGGTTTTAGTTAGTTATTTGATGCTATAAAAGCAGGGGGTGTGACGTCATGATTGACAGCTTCTCTGAATGAAGTAGTCACTGAAGCACCAACGGACTTTTTTCGGGATTTTCGGGAGGAGATTGGAGCTTTAGCTATAATTTCTACATTTCCATAACTGTTTATTTCACACCGACATAATGAATTGTTCTGCATCTGCGAGAGTGTGGGCGGCTTTCGATATCGCGGCTTTACTTCCTGCTCTCTACTGCGCAGACTCGGTCCCAAATCTGCACAAGATGTCAGCGCCATATTCGGACGTTGGCGGCTTCACTTTTCTTCAGTGGAAGGTAGTGAAGACGCGTCGTCCATATTTTTTTACGGTCTATGGTCGGTTCTAATTGAGCTCCCGTCCGTGACAGTTCGGCCGATTTGGCATGTTAAATTGTCATCGGGCCGTCGGTGTGAGAGATCGCTCTGATTGGCTGTTTAGCGAACGAGTCAGTGCATGAGAATAAAATCAAAAGTAATGACAGCGAGCAAAGTAGTCAAGACGCCACAGACAGACGTTATCTATTATAATATTAGAAGTTATAATCTTTACCTCATCTTACCTGAGCATTCGAGCGCATGAATATTTTTATAACATGAGCTGACTGAAATGGAGAAAGTGATCAACATGTTTGATAGTCAAAATGTTAAGCAAACGCTGCTTTGATTAGTCTGTATATCTGCAGTCCTAGTTTCGGTTTCCCTGAAAGATGAATAGACTATTGATACCTGCTGATATAGACAGTTATTTCCTTACACACACATGCTAGTTGGCAGTCACCTGTAGTCTTTGTGGTGTGTTTAAGCGCAGCTTTTTGGCCCGAGACGCGAAGCAACAAGATGGTCGGCTTGGTGTGTCCCGGGCTTAGAAGAACCGTAGAACTTAGATTCTACAATGGCATCACAGCACATTAAGGAACTTAGAAAGGTTCTCATTTGGCATTATGCTTTAAAGGGTTAGTTCACCCAAAAATGACAATTCTGTCATTATTTACTCACCCTCATGTCGTTCCAAACCCGTAAGACCTTCGTTCAGCTTCGAAACACAAATGAAGATGTTTCTGATGAAATCCGAGAGCTCTCTGACCCCTCCATAGACTGCAATGTAATTACCACTTTTCAAGGCCCAGAAAGGCAGGAAAGAGATCGTTAAAATAGTCCATGTGACTCAAGTGGTTCAACCTTAATGTTATGAAGCCACGAGAATACTTTTTGCGGAAAAAACAACAACAAAAATAATGACTTTATTCAACTATTTCTTCTCTTCCATGTCAGTCTCTGACAATGACAGAATTTTCATTTTTGGGTGAACTATCCCTTTAAGACCCTTTTTGAAACCTTTATTTTTAAAAGTGCAGGGTGACCATCAACTAGTTTTGGTTGGGAAGGAGCGTTCTCCATCTTGTTCTGCTTGAGCTATAGAAGTGATGGATAGACACTCAGCTAATCTCAAGTTAATACATGTACATTTACTCAATAAAAGTAACATTTTTGCAAGATACAGGTCAACAGGGCTGGATAGTTGGAATGATAGTTGGAATAGTTGGAAAGGTCTTGGTGATTCTTAATTCTCTAAGAAATGCCAGTGTCAGGCATACTGGAGAAGCTGCACTTGATCATGCAGACATTTTATTTATAATTCAATAAGAGAGGGAAAAAAAGAGACAAGTGGGAATTCTGCCCAGGTGTCTGATCCTTTTTTTTCACTGCGCACAGATGATGTGCTCAAAGAGTAAGGCTAGTATGGTAAAATCCATAGGGCTTTTCTGGAACTTCATTACACACTTTCTCAAGATGTTTTGGAACCTTCACAGGGAAACTTCAACCCGTTTCAACCCTCAGTCTAGCGGTTTAATCACACATTTCTGTTTATAGAAATCTTCAGCTCCATGTAAAGAAGAATGAAATCCAAACTCAAAGCTCTACGGCATCTATAGAATATTTGAAAGACTTCAAAAATCCAAAATTTGCATTGCCACATGAGGGCTTGTACATTTTGGTCTTTTAATTTAAAGTCTTTCTTGTGGGCAATCACACCTAACGGATCCAAAATATGCAAAGCATTGTAATATTTTATATCATTAATCTTAGCGTAGGCATATTTTAACAGAGCATGGCACATTTTAAAATGATGCACAAATGTTCCAGGCACCATCTGTTGTACTGAAAATAAGTCCACTATTTATAAAATATGGATGTAGTGCATGGTAGGCACAAAGAAAGTACTGGCAGGATTAACACAAAACAACATTTTACAAGAACAAATGTCTTTAGCATAAATGATGGCATTATCATGTCTTATGGAGCGCTCAACAGCAGTGGGGTAGAAATCCTCGGAAGAACCTCCTGAATTCGGTGTTGAAGACGGTGTAGATGATTGGGTTGAGAGCACTGTTGACGTAACCCAGCCATGTCACTGTGCTCATCAGCTCTGGAGAGATGTGACAGGATTCACACAGGGCTCGAGTCGTGTGAACGACAAAGAAAGGTGTCCAGCAGAAGAGGAAGACACCTGCAGATGAAGATCATACATCACATCACATCAGGGTTTTTAACTAAAACTATTAAAAACATTTCTGGCAATTGAAACAAAGCTGAAATAAAATAAAATATAAACCTGTTAACTGTCACCCCCCTTTGTGAGCATAGATGTGAAAATCCAACTTAAATGGTTGTAATTCATGAATGCTTTGGAAGGTTGGTCTCTTTTGAAAGAAGGCACTCAGCAGATTATTGCTGAAGTGAAAAGAAGTTTGAATTTACTGTAAAGCAAATGCACTGTACTAAACATTTTTATACACAATATATATTTTATAAAATAAATTGCTATTTATAATTTATTAATTAAAGCCACACAACAACCAAATGGTGTTCCAAATTTGAAGATTGAGATTGAATTGAAAGATTTTGTTTAGGCGCTGTACCAAAAATAGCCACCAGGTGACACATTTTTTGATGCATTTTCCTTTCACAAAATAATACATTTCTGTCATTGCTATAAAATTAAAGCCACACGTCTAACCAAATTGTGGTGTGTGAAGTTGATATCACAAAAATTGAAAGATTGAGAGTGAATTGAAAGATTTTGTTTAGGCGTTGTACCAAAAATAACCACCGGGTGACGCACACATTCTTTTGATGTGCTTTCCTGCCACAAAGTAATACATTTCTGTCATAAAATTGCTATAAAATTAAAGCCACATATCTAACCAAATTGTGTTCCAAATTTGAAGTTGATATCACAAAAATTGAAGCTCCTTTGAGATTTTGTTTAGGCGCTGTACCAAAAATAGCCACCGGGTGTCCCACACATTTTTGATGCGCTTTCCTGTCACAAAATAATAATTTTTTGTCATAAAATTGCTATAAAATTAAACCCACTCATCTAACCAAATTGTGATTCAAATTTGAAGTTGATATCACAAAAATATATGCTCCTATGATATTTTTAGGCGTAATACCAAAAATAGCCACCGGGGGACACATTCTTTTGATGCATTTTCCTGTCACAAATTAATACATTTCTGTCATCAACCACTTCTATCACAAAACAGTCGGCATATATGGAACCTTGAGTCTCAGACGATATGTGTTTTGTTAAGATTAGAAAGTTTGGATTATAAAATAGTGCAGTAAATTTTGTAATATGAAACATGACTCCGCCCACTAGGGGGAGGAGCCCGCTAAAAGGTTTTAAAGTACCGTTTCCATGCTAACGCAAATGTCCGATTTCAAAGCGCTTTTATCATTGATAAATATGTGATGGGGAAAAAATGCAATAAAAACAAAGAGCGCCAAGTGTCCCGCTAGCGACAGGTTAAACTAAACTAAATAAATTAGAAATGCTGCCTTGGCAAAAAGCTGAAGTTTAAGTTGAAGCACTGGAATTGGAAATAACTAAAACTAAAATTGAAATAAAAAGAAAATAAAATAATACAGTGCTAAAAGCACATAATAAAATTACTAAAAATTAAACTAAAATTATGACAACTAAAAATACAAGCTATTTCATGAAACATTTATCATCAGTCAAATTAAGGCACAAGACATTTGGTGCATTTTCTGATAAACTGTTATACGTACCATTACATAAAAGTGCATTACATAACACTTTATTTTACACGTGTTACTTGTAGTTACTATACATTGTTAAAAAAAAAAATTCTAAGTTATAAATAAAACAAAGATTATTGGAGTATGTTTTACATGAAAATACTATTTCAGTCTTTCTGCTTCAAAATTTCATATATTTTTTAAAGTGTTACTAGCTGCTGCTTTGTAATTATTAATGAAAATTGTTTAATAGTTAATCCTAAACCAAAAAACCCTAACCCTATAGCAAGTACATGGTTCATTATTATTATTACTTAGTACTTAAATGTATAATTACACTGTAAATCAACACCTTAACATAAAGCGTTGCTTTACTAATTAGCTTGTTTTTTTTATTAAAAGAATTCCAGTGTTATTGTAGATGTAAATACAGAAATCATTTAGCTGTAATTACATGCCAGTATTTTTAAAATACAAGTAAAATGTAAAAACATATTTACTCAATAAGTGCATTGTATTATACATAGTGATTAAAGACTCCTAATATAAAATGTGCCCAATTAGTGTACAGACAATTTAATATAAGTGCTTTTAACAAAACTACAAGCAGCACGTTTCTGCTTTTAAATCCACTGGAATGCATTACTGTAAATGGGGTTTTTGTTTGTTTTTACAAGCTTGAAGGAATTCAAAATGATTTTCTGTGTTAGACGACAACATGCCATAATGAGCGCTGTGGTCAGAGTCCTGCTTCTGTTCTGATAAAGCAAGACAAATGAGCAGCCGAGGCTCAAAATGTTCAAGAATGACTTTAAGAGCTCTGGAAAGCTTAGGATAGCCCAGAAACCTGCAAAATCACACTCATTAATTCTGCATTACGCAATGCTGACATAAGAACCTCTTGCGAAAGCGACCAAACTATGTTAAATCAAATGTTGTGAGGAACGCGAGACAAAGCTACACATATAAATCAAGCTCATGTATATTATAGATATTAATGTGCTCCTCCAGTGGCCTCTGCTCTGCTGAATTATTTAAGTATAGTAATGGTATTTCTATAAATACCCAGTAATGGAGTTAGAATAAGTTTCAGATCATCTGCATAACTTCAACAAGATGTTTCTGTGACACAAGAAATGTTTACATCTTTGGAAAAGTTATCCCTTTCCCCAACCTTTGAATCCTCATGAGGAGGTGAAAACGGGTTTTAGTGTTCAGTACATTTTTCTCTATTGTACACAGAAAATACTGAAAATGTCTTGTTACTTTAAGGAGTAATCAGGCCATATTCAGTCTTAAATAACGCTTGCCTGTTAATTAAGCTGTTAATTAAGACATATGAAAATATAGTGGGGTAAGCTGTGCCGCTTTTTACTTAAAGAGATAGTTCACCCAAAATCAAAAATTCCATCTTTATGTACTCACGTTTATGTCATTCCAAACTTGTTTGACTTTCTTTCTTCTGTGGAACACAAAAGAAGATAGTCTGAAAAATGTCTGGGGTTTAATGCTGACTAACATTCATCAAAATATGTTCTGCAGAACAGAAAAAGAAAGTCATATGGGTTTAGAGCAACATAGTGAGTAAATCCTGACAGAATTTTCATTTCTGAGTAAACTATCAATTTAACTTGTCTTCTAAGCAAGTAAAAATTAGGTAAAACTATGTTCAATTTTATTTCTAGGATGTCTGCTATGAACAAAGAAATCCTATATAATATATGGCATTATAGAAATATTATAGAAATAGAAATATACTTAATAGGACTCGACTTAACACAGGAATACCAAGGTACACTGGGAAGCATATCCCACATGGAAATATGCAACACAATGCCTGACCGAAGGGAGGACTTACAGAATACACATATGACCCGTGAACGGGATGCATATGGAACACACTGGGGTATCCAGCCTGAAGGGTGGAATGTTTCAACCCCAGGGGTGGCAAGGGGCTTGCCAAGGTAAAGACACATGCTCAGAGAGGCTTACAATGGGCTTCAGAGGAGGAAACTCACCTGAGGAAATATCGCACGTATCCATTCCGTGGAGTGGAATGGCGAGCAAGCGATGACACAGAGCAGGTCCTAGTTACTGGCTACTGGAAGCGAGTACACGGGAGGACACTGGCTCCACTCGGAGATTATAGAATCTCGCGAATGTGTTGGGTGTCGCCCAGCCTGCAGCTCTGCAGATGTTTGTTAGCGAGGTGCCATGCGCTAGAGCCCGGGAGGAGGCCACACTCTTGGTGGAGTGTGCCCTCACCCCTAGGGGGCATGGACGACCCTGCTTCTGGTAAGCCAAGACAATGGCGTCCATTATCCGGTGCGACAACCTTTGCTTGGAGAGAGCCTTTCCCTTCAGCTTCCCACCATAACAGACAAAGAGCTGGTCTGAGGTCCTGAAACACTGCGTTCTGGACAGAGCAGTGCCAAGGCTGGGTCTGCCTCCTCCAAGGGCAGCGCTTGCAGGTTCACCACCTGATCTCTGAAAGGAGTGGTGGGAACCTTGGGCACGTATCCAGGCCGGGGTCTCAGGATCATGTGAGAGTTAGCCGGCCCGAATTCCAGGCACGCTTCGTCAACCGAAAATGCCTGCAAGTCCCCTACCCTCTTGATGGAGGCTAACGCGACCAGGAGCGCTGTCTTCATAGACAGGAACTTAAGCTCCACGGATCGCAAAGGCTCAAAGGGAGCTCTCTGCAGGGCAGATAAGACAACTGCGAGGTCCCAAGAGGGTATGAGAGGAGAGCGAGGAGGATTTAGTCTCCTAGGCCCCCTCAGGAACCTAATGACCAGGTCATGCTGACCCACCGTTTTAGACTCCACCAAGTCGTGGTGAGCAGAGATAGCGGCCACGTAAACCTTCAGGGTGGAAGGAGACAGCCTTCGTTCCAACCCTTCTTGGAGGAAGGAGAGCACGGACCCGATCGGGCATTTTCTGGGGTCTTCTCGGCGAGAAGAACACCATGTGACGAAGAGGTTGCACTTCAACGAATAGGCTTGTCTCGTGGACAAAGCCCTAGCGGAAGTGATGGTAACCACCACCTGTGGTGGTAGGGTACTCAAACCTGCCGCGTCCCGTCCAGGGCCCACACGTCTAGGTTCCATAGATCGGGACGTGGGTGCCAGAGGGTGCCCCGTCTCTGAGAAAGGAGGTCCTTCCTCAGAGGAATCAGCCAGGGAGGGGCTGTCGTGAGGAGCACCAGTTCGGAGAACCAAGTCCGGTTGGGCCAATGAGGCGCAACCAAAAGGACCTGCTCCTCGTCCTCCCTGATCTTGAACAGGGTCTGTGCAAGAAGTCTGCTGGGTCTGCTGCTGGGGCCGGGCGGGAGGGGCGGGAGCCGCAGGAGGGCGTCCTCGGCGGCGAGCAGGCTGAGGCGACTGAGCCGGCGGCTGGGTGGAGGCAGCAGCTGGCCGCCGGGGCAGTATGTGTTTAATAGCCTCAGTCTGCTTCTGGGCGGCCGAGAACTGTTGGGCGAAGTCCTCAACCGCGCCGCCGAAGAGGCCAGCCTGGGATATGGGAGCATTGAGGAAACGGGTTCGCTCAGCATCTCTCATATCGGCCAGGTTAAGCCACAGGTGTCTCTCCTGGACCACAGCTGTGGACATCACCTGACCCAGGGAGCGTGCGGTCACCTTCGTCGCCCGGAGGGCGAGGTCGGTGGCGGCACGCAGCTCATCCATGAGCCCTGGGTCAGCTCTACCCTCGTGCATGTCCCTGAGCATCCTGGCCTGGTAGACCTGAAGGATGGCCATGGCATGCAATGAGGCGGCGGCCTGCCTCGCAGCTCTGTAGGAATTCGCCACCAAGGTAGATGAGAAGCTACAGGCCTTGGAGGGGTGCTTAGAGTCACCACGCCACGTTGAAGCACTCTGCGGACACAGTTGCATCGCAACAGAGCGTTCAACAGGGGGGACCCCAGTGTACCCTTTAGCCGCGGCCCCGTCGAGGGCAGAGAGAGCAGGGGAGGCCGCCGAACGGTCACAGGAAGACAACGGGGACTTCCAGGACCGCGTGGCCTCCTCATGCACCTTGGGAAAGAAAGGTATTGGGGGCGGGGCCTGACGGCTGTCAGGACGTGCCGCCCTCAAAAACCAATCGTCCAGCCACGAGCACTCGGGACAGGGCGGAGGGTTCCACTCCAGCCCGAGGCTCGTTGCTGCCCGAGATAACATGGCTGTCAGCTCCGGGTCGGACTTGGGCAATGCTGGCACACCCGAAAGCGGCAGCACAGCCGAATCTTCATCCCCAGAGGACTCTAGCCCACCTTGAGATGCGGCGATCGACATCTCGTCGTCATCTGGAGCGCTGAACGAAAACACGGGGCGTCCACAGACGGTCCCACTGTTTCAGACCGAACACTCGCAGGTAGCGGTGTGCAAGAGGGGGGTGTGGCCCGAGGAATGATCGTCGGGGCTTTATTCCACACCGTAACCCTCAGGTCACCCTGGCCACCAGCCAAAGTATCACCTCTCGTGGAGGCGATAGATTGGGGTGTGGCAGAGGGGACTCTACCTCCATTACGGAGGTCATTGAGTCTCGACCGCAACATCGCAATGGTCATGTTCCCGCAGTGAGAACATGACTCATCCACAAATGCTGCTTGAGCGTGCTGTAAGCCCAAACATGTCAAGCAGTGATTGTGCCCATCAGACAGCGACAGAGATCAACCGAACCCAGAAGTGCACGGGCGAGACATCTTTAAAAAGATGTGCCACACGCAAGCTCTTTTGTGAGAGGAAAGCTCTGCAGAAGTGTTGAAGCGCCCAGGGAAACACACACAGCTTATGCAGATCACTGCACAGATCAGCAGGCAGGCAATGTGAGATCGCTTGGGAACGCGCCGTCACACCAACACACTGGAGAACCGCTCGTCTCGAAGAACTGAAGAGAGAACTCAGAATTCAGGCTTGCAGGAGTGAAGAGATACTCTTGGCTCCGAAGCAGAAACATAATGCGAGATTGCCAGCGTCCTTCCTTATATACCCACGAGGTGGGGCGGAGCTACGCTATGCAAATTCCGCAGACCCATGGCATTTCATTGCCATTGGCTCGTTTTGTAAGAACTCGAAGGTGAAAAAACTCATTCGTCAGTCACTGACGTAACTCGGAGTGACTGAACGAAAGGGAACTACATTACCCATGATGCTATACCGAAAATTCCACAAATCAGAGTCAAAAACAAGCAAAACACACCAAAAGAGCTCTTTAGCTCTGCCCACTCCCATGAAACACTGCGAATTACGCAATTGAGCCGATCTTCTTACGCTCTTAAAATACTTAAATATTAGTATACGAGTCAAAATCGGCTAAGGGGTAATAATACAACAGTTTTAAAAAGTGATTTTTTTTACTATTATTTACAACAGGATCTAGGGAAACTTGTTTCCACCACGGAATAAAACAATATAAAAGATAATTGCGACCTTTTTATCACACAATTCTGACTTTATATCTCGCAATTCTCACTTCATATCTCGCAATTCTGACTTCATATCTCGCAATTCTGACTTCATATCTCACAATTCTGACTTCATATCTCACAATTCACAATTCTGACTTTATATCACTCAATTCTGACTTTATATCACTCAATTCTGACTTTATATCTTGCAATTCTGACTTTATATCTCGCAATTCTGACTTTATATCTCACAATTCTGACTTTATATCTCGCAATTCTGACTTTATATCTCGCAATTCTGACATTATATCAATCAATTCTGACTTCATATCTCACAATTCTGACTTTATATCACTGAATTCTGACTTCATATCTCACAATTCTGACTTTATATCACTGAATTCTGACTTCATATCTCACAATTCTGACTTTATATCACTCGATTCACAATTCTGACTTTATATCACTCAATTCTGACTTCATATCACTCAATTCTGACTTCATATCACACAATTCTGAATTCATATCACTCAATTCTGACTTCATATCACTCAATTCTGACTTCATAATCACTCAATTCTGACTTTATAACACACAATTCTGACTTCATAATCACTCAATTCTGACTTCATATCACACAATTCTGACTTCATATCACTCAATTCTGACTTCATATCACTCAATTCTGACTTCATATCACTCAATTCTGACTTCATATCACACAATTCTGACTTCATATCACTCAATTCTGACTTCATATCACTCAATTCTGACTTCATATCACACAATTCTGACTTCATATCACTCAATTCTGACTTCATATCACTCAATTCTGACTTCATATCACACAATTCTGAATTCATATCACACAATTCTGACTTCATATCACTCAATTCTGACTTCATATCACTCAATTCTGACTTCATATCACACAATTCTGACTTCATATCACTCAATTCTGACTTCATAATCACTCAATTCTGACTTCATATCACACAATTCTGACTTCATATCACTCAATTCTGACTTCATATCACTCAATTCTGACTTCATATCACACAATTCTGACTTCATATCACTCAATTCTGACTTCATATCACTCAATTCTGACTTCATATCACACAATTCTGACTTCAGAGTCAAAATCAGCTAAGGGGTAATAATACAACAGTTTTAAAAAGTGATTTTTTTTACTATTATTTACAACAGGATCTATGGAAACTTGTTTCCACCACGGAATAAAACAATATAAAAAATAATTGCGACCTTTTTATCTCACAATTCTGACTTTATATCACACAATTCTGACTTTATATCTCGCAATTCTGACATTATATCAATCAATTCTGACATTATATCAATCAATTCTGACTTCATATCTCACAATTCACAATTCTGACTTTATGTCACTCAATTCTGACTTTATATCTCGCAATTCTGACTTTATATCTCACAATTCACAATTCTGACTTTATATCTCGCAATTCTGACTTTATATCTCGCAATTCTGACTTTATATCACGCAATTCTGACTTTATATCTCGCAATTCTGACTTCATCTCGCAATTCTGACTTTATATCTCACAATTCACAATTCTGACTTCGTATCTCGCAATTCTGACTTCATATCTCGCAATTCTGACTTTATATCTCACAATTCACAATTCTGACTTTATATCTCGCAATTCTGACTTTATATCTCGCAATTCTGACATTATATCAATCAATTCTGACATTATATCAATCAATTCTGACTTCATGTCACACAATTCTGACTTCATGTCACTCAATTCTGACTTTTTATCACTCAATTCTGACTTCATATCACACAATTCTGACTTCATATCACTCAATTCTGACTTCATATCACTCAATTCTGACTTTATATCACGCAATTCTGACTTTATATCTCGCAATTCTGACTTTATATCTCGCAATTTTGACTTTATATCACACAATTCTGACTTTATATCACACAATTCTGACTTCATATCACTCAATTCTGACTTCATATCACTCAATTCTGACTTCATATCACACAATTCTGACTTCATATCACTCAATTCTGACTTCATATCACTCAATTCTGACTTCATATCACACAATTCTGACTTCAGAGTCAAAATCAGCTAAGGGGTAATAATACAACAGTTTTAAAAAGTGATTTTTTTTACTATTATTTACAACAGGATCTATGGAAACTTGTTTCCACCACGGAATAAAACAATATAAAAAATAATTGCGACCTTTTTATCTCACAATTCTGACTTTATATCACACAATTCTGACTTTATATCTCGCAATTCTGACATTATATCAATCAATTCTGACATTATATCAATCAATTCTGACTTCATATCTCACAATTCACAATTCTGACTTTATGTCACTCAATTCTGACTTTATATCTCACAATTCACAATTCTGACTTTATATCTCGCAATTCTGACTTTATATCTCGCAATTCTGACTTTATATCACGCAATTCTGACTTTATATCTCGCAATTCTGACTTCATCTCGCAA
Source organism: Coreius guichenoti (assembly GCA_039654105.1). Taxonomy (NCBI): domain Eukaryota; kingdom Metazoa; phylum Chordata; class Actinopteri; order Cypriniformes; family Gobionidae; genus Coreius; species Coreius guichenoti. Next base: position 2,809,563 of record CM077168.1, read on the forward strand.
TTCTGACTTTATATCTCACAATTCACAATTCTGACTTCGTATCTCGCAATTCTGACTTCATATCTCGCAATTCTGACTTTATATCTCACAATTCACAATTCTGACTTTATATCTCGCAATTCTGACTTTATATCTCGCAATTCTGACATTATATCAATCAATTCTGACATTATATCAATCAATTCTGACTTCATGTCACACAATTCTGACTTCATGTCACTCAATTCTGACTTTTTATCACTCAATTCTGACTTCATATCACACAATTCTGACTTCATATCACACAATTCTGACTTCATATCACTCAATTCTGACTTCATATCACTCAATTCTGACTTTATATCACGCAATTCTGACTTTATATCTCGCAATTCTGACTTTATATCTCGCAATTTTGACTTTATATCACACAATTCTGACTTTATATCTCGCAATTCTGACTTCATATCACTCAATTCTGACTTTATATCTCACAATTCTGACTTTATATCTCGCAATTCTGACATTATATCACACAATTCTGACTTCATATCACACAATTCTGACTTCATATCACTCAATTCTGACTTCATATCACTCAATTCTGACTTTATATCACGCAATTCTGACTTTATATCTCGCAATTCTGACTTTATATCTCGCAATTTTGACTTTATATCACACAATTCTGACTTTATATCTCGCAATTCTGACTTCATATCACTCAATTCTGACTTTATATCACACAATTCTGACTTTATATCTCGCAATTCTGACATTATATCAATCAATTCTGACATTATATCAATCAATTCTGACTTCATATCTCACAATTCACAATTCTGACTTTGTCACTCAATTCTGACTTTATATCTCGCAATTCTGACTTTATATCTCACAATTCACAATTCTGACTTTATATCTCGCAATTCTGACTTTATATCTCGCAATTCTGACTTTATATCACGCAATTCTGACTTTATATCTCGCAATTCTGACATTATATCAATCAATTCTGACATTATATCAATCAATTCTGACTTCATATCTCACAATTCACAATTCTGACTTTGTCACTCAATTCTGACTTTATATCTCGCAATTCTGACTTTATATCTCACAATTCACAATTCTGACTTTATATCTCGCAATTCTGACTTTATATCTCGCAATTCTGACTTTATATCACGCAATTCTGACTTTATATCTCGCAATTCTGACTTCATCTCGCAATTCTGACTTTATATCTCACAATTCACAATTCTGACTTCGTATCTCGCAATTCTGACTTTATATCTCACAATTCACAATTCTGACTTCATATCTCGCAATTCTGACTTTATATCTCACAATTCACAATTCTGACTTTATATCTCACAATTCTGACTTTATATCTCGCAATTCTGACATTATATCAATCAATTCTGACATTATATCAATCAATTCTGACTTCATGTCACACAATTCTGACTTCATGTCACTCAATTCTGACTTTTTATCACTCAATTCTGACTTCATATCACACAATTCTGACTTCATATCACACAATTCTGACTTCATATCACTCAATTCTGACTTCATATCACTCAATTCTGACTTTATATCACGCAATTCTGACTTTATATCACTCGATTCACAATTCTGACGTCATATCACACAATTCTGACGTCATATCACACAATTCTGACTTTATATCTCGCAATTCTGACTTTATATCTCGCAATTTTGACTTTATATCACACAATTCTGACTTTATATCTCGCAATTCTGACTTCATATCACTCAATTCTGACTTTATATCTCACAATTCTGAGAAAAAAAGTCAAGCCAAACATGTCAGTCTCTGAAACTTCCAGAACCAATGGAGCTGAAAAAGTGGGCGGCACTAATGCACACTATATTCAGAATACATAATGTAGTGAACAGCAACAACTATAATAATAATGACAGATTTGTAAAACACATTTCTAGTCTTTGCTGTATGCAGGCCCGGACTGGCCATCGGGAGCACCGGATGAATTCCCGGTGGCCCGGCAACTGATTTGGCCTGCTGCCCTCTTTCTTTCTTTTTTTTTATAAATTATTTTAATTATAATATTATATAATTTTATATTTTATATTTTATATAATTCTAAAGTGATAATTCCCGAATTTGGCATTCGAAAATAAATCGATAATAAATCATGAAACGGTTAGTCTTGACTGGCAACACTACGATTCAGCTCGCGTGAGCTCTGCCCGAACAGAATAATAATAATCAGTGCAACGGACTCGAGGAAGCGTCCAGGTGGAGCATTGAGGGAAGCTCTCAAAGAAGAAGGAGCGAAATAAAGCAAAATTACTGACCTCTTCAGGGCTTCAAATGCAGGTCAGTTTCACCTGTAAAGGTTGTCTGGCTATCACCAGACCAAGCTCAATCTTTTAAGATTGAACATTGGTCTGAGGAGTCTGCTCTGTATTTTCTACTGCACAAGAGGCGTGATCAACGAGCATAATTCAAATGACTCTGTACGCAATTGGATAGTCCTTCAACCAATCAGACCACAAGAGGCGTGATCAACGGGCATCGATCCATCGCTTCTCTAGCCGCCATTGTGTTAAACCCGCCAATAGCGTGCCAGGTGGATAAGCCAGTCTGTGATTGGTTCCTGCAAATGTGTAACAGAAGCAGGATAAATTAATGTACAGGTTTCCAGCCTGAGCTGCAGGGCGAAATCAAATCGCTGGCAGATCAGGCTGGGTTTACCCAGTCTACTGTAAAGGGCTACTGTGGTTTTGTCTTTTAAGTATTAAACTGCTAGCAAATGTTAGCAGTAGCACCCCATTACTATCGTCATTCAAAAAACTGTATGCTAAATGACGTCATTATTATCTTTTGTAAAGTTACAGAAGTAATTTAGCAGACAGATATTCACATCGATTTATACGTTTGGAGGGAGCTAGGGCAAACAACACAAAAATATTAGTAATAATGCAATAACTTGTTCAGTATTATGATTTTTCTATAAAGATATTGTCACGATGTATTTATTATTGTACTAATTTTGACATTTAAGCAATTTAGAATTTTTTAAATATATTTGCATGAAAGTTTTTTTAAATATTGGATATTTAAGACATTTTAAGATAAAACAACAACACATTGTCCTAATGTGATACTTTGAATTTACCTGAAATAAATGTAGATTATGTGCAAACAAATTACAATGTGTTTTTTATTTTTTTGCTGAAGAAGTGGTGACAGGTACAAGAAAAGTAGCAAAAAAGTAAACACAAGGGAGAGAGAGTCAAGACAGAGAGATATCAGGGAAAATGAAGATAATGAAAAGGAAAAGGGAAGTGAAGGTGCAGTTCAAGAGAGAACCTTTAATTATTTTGCAAGGCCTAAGGATTTAAACCTTTTTTATGTGATGACCATACAAAAAATATGGTTCTCTATGGTTCCAAAATTTGTGGGTGTATGGGATGGCCTGGATGGGTGTGACGTTTCCCGGCCTGAAATTTTGTCCCAGTCCGGCCCTGGCTGTATGTCTCTGTGTTAATGAATGGTGGCCCAGAAATGAGGTTAAGGCACTAGGTGAACCATGGCATCATAATTGGATAGAGGGATTTGCCTGCAGTTAGTTTTATCTGTGCAGTCCAGGGAAATTCAAATTCTGTGGCAATTTCATTCAAAGTTTAGACGTTTATAAGTACATCCACATACTAATTAGGCCGGGTTGTTGATAAAAGCTCCTGAGCATTTATTACGTTCTATTTTAAAGTCTTTCATTCTGCTCACATCACATGAATTATATAGTAAGTATTTCGACTCCAACAAGACAAAAGAAATATTCACCAGCTTCAGTTATTTCAACACTTACCCACAACAACAGGTAAAACCCTCATGGCTTTTCTCTCCCTTCCATTGATCTTAGCCCTCTTCTTTCGCTGAGTTGGCTGGCCGTATTTTATGTCATTGTAGGCCACAGTTTGAATGGTGCTGTTTTTATACTCTGGTGGGAAGGGGCAGACGGGCCGTTTGAAGTCATCAAGCTCCTCAAGATTGGACTGAGCCAAGTCCCTCTCAATGATCCGGGGCAGAGATGCAGACAGAGCCCCCAGTGGCGGGAGGGCGGCAGCCACCGCCGCGTGCTGTAAACTACGACAAGCCTGGATACTGTTCCTCAGTTTGGCTTTGCGTGCTTCTTCCCACTTGCGCAAGCCATGGAACATCCCAAAGTACAGTAGGAGCATGATGGGGCATGGGATGAAAAAGGAGCAGACGGACGAATATACCACGTAATTGTTGTCTTCCAGTTTGCATTCTCTGGGGTCTCTTTGTGGAACATTGTTTATTCCGAAGATGACCGGAGAAGCCACAGCCAGCGCCAAAAGCCACGTGGCAGAGAGTAAGATCATTTGCCGATGGTCAACATGCTTTCTGTTGTAGTTAAGAGGAATGGACACTGCTATAAACCTGTTAACAGGATGCATATTCAACTTTACCATCTGGATACACAGAAATAAAGACTTAGTGCCATGATCACAACAAAGCCAAACGTTGTAGACAGTGGTTCTCAACTGGTTTTGTGTTCACACTTGGAAGGTTTGGTTGGATTAAAACGAACTCTGGTGCGATTACTCTGTTCGTGCGGTTCATTTGAATAAGTGTGAACGCTACCATCCAGGGCCTAAAATGAACACTCGCCAAGCAGCATATGTGAGTAAAAATCGGCGTTGGCGAATATATGAAACGGTGTTACTTGCCAGTTGGCCGGTAACATTTTTATGAATTCTAACAATGAATTCAACGTGAACTAGGGCTGGGCGGTATATCGAGTTTGTACAATATATCGATATATTTTTTAGAAATGATATGGAATGAGGCAATACCGTTTATATCGATATACAGTAGATTGATACGAACGCATCTGAAAAATAGCGTAGTACGCAGAGTGAGCTGATGCAGGGAAAGTGCATGATACAATTTGTCCTAAACATGACACATGCTTTATATTAAGGGCTTCAAAATAACTGGTAAGATATAGTTAACATGTATAGTTTAAAGCCCTGTCAGATGCTCTGAGAGATAGGCTTGTGCTGACTGACAGATAAATACTTGCGGTGTTTAATGCGTTTGAAATGTGGTGCTTTCCTCAGTGCATAACTTACAAACCCGATTCCAAAAAAGTTGGGACACTGTACAAATTGTGAATAAAAAAGGAATGCAATAATTTACAAATCTCATAAACTTATATTTTATTCACAATAGAATATAGATAACATATCAAATGTTGAAAGTGAGACATTTTGAAATGTCATGCCAAATATTGGCTCATTTTGGATTTCATGAGAGCTACACATTCCAAAAAAGTTGGGACAGGTAGCAATAAGAGGCCGGAAAAGTTAAATGTACATATAAGGAACAGCTGGAGGACCAATTTGCAACTTATTAGGTCAATTGGCAACATGATTGGGTATAAAAAGAGCCTCTCAGAGTGGCAGTGTCTCTCAGAAGTCAAGATGGGCAGAGGATCACCAATTCCCCCAATGCTGCGGCGAAAAATAGTGGAGCAGTATCAGAAAGGAGTTTCTCAGAGAAAAATTGCAAAGAGTTTGAAGTTATCATCATCTACAGTGCATAATATCATCCAAAGATTCAGAGAATCTGGAACAATCTCTGTGCGTAAGGGTCAAGGCCGGAAAACCATACTGGATGCCCGTGATCTTCGGGCCCTTAGACGGCACTGCATCACATACAGGAATGCTACTGTAATGGAAATCACAACATGGGCTCAGGAATACTTCCAGAAAACATTGTCGGTGAACACAATCCACCGTGCCGTTCGCCGTTGCCGGATAAAACTCTTTAGGTCAAAAAAGAAGCCATATCTAAACATGATCCAGAAGCGCAGGCGTTTTCTCTGGGCCAAGGCTCATTTAAAATGGACTGTGGCAAAGTGGAAAACTGTTCTGTGGTCAGACAAATCAAAATTTGAAGTTCTTTTTGGAAAACTGGGACGCCATGTCATCCGGACTAAAGAGGACAAGGACAACCCAAGTTGTTATCAGCGCTCAGTTCAGAAGCCTGCATCTCTGATGGTACGGGGTTGCATGAGTGCGTGTGGCATGGGCAGCTTACACATCTGGAAAGGCACCATCAATGCTGAAAGGTATATCCAAGTTCTAGAACAACATATGCTCCCATCCAGACGTCGTCTCTTTCAGGGAAGACCTTGCATTTTCCAACATGACAATGCCAGACCACATACTGCATCAATTACAACATCATGGCTGCGTAGAAGAAGGATCCGGGTACTGAAATGGCCAGCCTGCAGTCCAGATCTTTCACCCATAGAAAACATTTGGCGCATCATAAAGAGGAAGATGCGACAAAGAAGACCTAAGACAGTTGAGCAACTAGAAGCCTGTATTAGACAAGAATGGGACAACATTCCTATTCCTAAACTTGAGCAACTTGTCTCCTCAGTCCCCAGACGTTTGCAGACTGTTATAAAAAGAAGAAGGGGTGCCACACAGTGGTAAACATTGCCTTGTCCCAACTTTTTTGAGATGTGTTGATGCCATGAAATTTAAAATCAACTTATTTTCCCCTTAAAATGATACATTTTCTCAGTTTAAACACTTGATATGTCATCTATGATGTATTCTGAATAAAATATTAAAATTTGAAACTTCCACATCATTGCATTCTGTTTTTATTCACAATTTGTACAGTGTCCCAACTTTTTTGGAATCGGGTTTGTACATTTCACAGGTATATTCTTCATCTGTAAATGTTAGAAAGTCATGCAAATATGTCCATTTTGCTGTCAGGAGAGGACGAGCCCTCTGCAAGTTAATCTCTGCTAAAATTCAGGCTTCCGTGAACGAGCGCCACCGCGTGCATTCGCGCCAAACAGACGGAGCGCAATAGAATAGGAACGCAATAATTCTGACTAAAGTATACATATTTCTAAAATATTTGTTGTTGGACAATAAATGTGCCAATATGTGGAAACCTACAAGTAAGTATATTTTTATGAAAGTGACCATTATAATGGGGTAATCAAATATAGGCTAATATGCTTTTGTTTTTATTTTCATTTTTAGTTTAGTGAATTTAAAAACAAAATTATTAATTTTGTTTTTAGATTGTAAACCCCCTTTTTGCACATAATATATTGCATAGCCTGCATTACATTCACTGTATTTGTTTATAGCCTTCAATATCAACATTGTTTTTAGGACATCATTGAGCAGGATGTGAAATAAAATTATTATTAAAATAAATACAGATTTTTTTTTTTATCCAAATAGAAAAATGTAGAAAATACCGGGATATATACCGTGTATCGCCATTCAACCAAAAAATACCGAGAAATGATTTTTTGGCCATATCGCCCAGCCCTAACGTGAACGATGCTTGGGAAAGCTGACGGCCGGAGCTTCATCGTCTTTAAAGTTCAAGCCTTGACAAGATGCGAAAGGGAGCTCATTTCATTGCTAGCGAGTTTTGTGTGTGCACACATTTGCGCGCACCCAGAAAGCCGCGTTTCAGACTGCGCAAATACTAAACTGAGCTCTCTTTCACATCTTCTTGCATTTGATGCGGACAAATTCACAAAAAATTATGTCAAAAAATAGCGAGTATCCTAGTAAACATAGTCGGTTATGTCTTAAGTGAATGTAAACAGTTGAAAAAGTAAACGCTTGTGTAACAGTATCAGTGTATTGGATCCGTGCATTCGCTCTTAAAGGGACAGTAGCCTAATATTCCTGCTGCTATCGTGTGTTTTTAATGTTAATCAAACGTTTACTGTTAAATTTCTGTACCTGAAATCTACTATCAGACTTGAAATACCTGAAAAGCACTGTTTATTTCATTTCTATCTTTTTTATATCATATATATTTTAGCTTTTGTTTGTAATTTGATTATTTGTTCTTATTTTATTACTGTTTACTTGTCTTTAATAATGTTTTAAATTTACATTAGTTAGGCTGGTAGTTTTAGCTGTGGTATCCAAATTGGAATAGAAAATTGTGAATTTTCACTAGTAACTAAAATGTTGGTGTCATTCCCGCCTGTTTTTGCAAAAACAGTTTCATGGCCGGTAAAATAATATACATTTTCTTAAGTCACCGGCTATTGGAAGGTGTGGCAAAAAGGTAGTTTTAGGCCCTGGTGCGCACCAAACAAGCGGACCGAGACCCCTGAAAAGGTGGTCATACGCAAAGCATGCTGGAAACTAGAAATCCACTGCCCACTTTCCAAAGTTATCAGGACAATTTCATCAAGTTACTACAACTTTAAACCAATTAACACATCAATTTCAGTTCAAATTGCACAGAATATTAAGTTAATGTAATGAGCAACATTATCATGTCAACCAAACACCACAAAATAATGTTTGCAACTTAAAAGGTTTAATTGCATAAATAAATTTGAATTTTTAACTTGCAACCATGCATTTATTTAAGTTGTGGTAACAGGTCCACTGAATTACTTTTTAGAAAATGCCCTTTAAATTAAATATATAAAAGTTTATTGTTACCATAAGCTTCATTGGCCCAACAATATGCAAAATTAGTAACATGACATGCTGAAAAGGGAAATCTACTGTTTTAGTTTCACATTGTTTTTATGGTTGGAGTGTTTGGTTACTGAAATTTGATGGTTGCTCGATAGCCACTGCAGAAAGCATATTGTGGTCGCCAGAAATCATGTTAATTCGCAGTGCAGCTGAACCCATATTTAAATTAGTCTGGGTCATATTTTCTTTCACTTTTTGCATAGTTTTGTTCATGGACTTGATGAGGGCATGTCACGCAGCCGGTCCTGGTTTGGCATCAGCCTAATTTGGTTTGGCTTCTAAGTAAGCAGCCGATGAATTTGTGCCGACACTGCTTTTGACATCAACAACAAAAGATGTTAAGCCAATTTGTTCTGTTATCCGATGTTAGATGCATTTTATTATTTGAATTTAGCATTGTTATTTTCCTACTATATGCTGTCAGATCAGACCTGTGGTACATTTTTGGGTCACGACTCACCAGTTGACAACCACTGGTTTAGGGAATATTGCCAATCTCAACTTTCTTTAATAAAGTCACTCAAAGAACACTTTGTGTTTGACACTGATTTGCTGGAACATGGTCTTACGCACTATAAGAATGAACTTCAAAACCAGCATGACCTGTTTCTGCAACCCTGATTAGGTCAAAATAATATGCCAAAAACTGATTATGCAGTTTGCATTCTTTCTTGAGAAAATGCCTCAGGGCTCCCAAAGCAACTTTTCTCTTTCCTCTGGAAAAGCAATGCCATGCAATATCAATATTATGGGAAATTCAAACCTGTCCACACTGATTGCACAGAGGTTGAATATAGATGCTGTACAGAGCATTACATCCATGGTCATTAGTCCATCGCATAGAGCCACATCCAATGACCAGACACCACCTTGAAACTGGAAAGACAGATTTAAGTATGTCAAAAAGAGCTTTTAGCATAAAAGGAAGAAACTGCACACTTCCTTGCATCTTCATAACTACAATTCATTTGAAACGGATAAGCGACAGATGAGATTTGGACTGCCCTTGATTCTCTAAATGAGTCAAACTAATCTAATGAGCCTAACGAAGCAACAACTTGACTGATTTAATGTGGCGGCAACTTGAGGATAACAAGATAAGTGGCCTAAAAGAGAAAAAGATTCAAAGAGGGAGTTATGCAGAAGCCTGTGTAGTAACTCTTTTCATATATATATGGGTATATATATATATATTTGGTGTAATGCATTACTAAGTAATTACGGTAATTTAATTACTTTCCCCTTAAAAAAGTAAAGTAAGGTATTACTCTTAAATTTACTGTAATTAAAGTTACTTCTGATGTAATTGCATTAAATACTGTATAGACAGAACAATTCTATAACAATAGTGGATTTAACGATGAAAATTTTATGTCTAATGTTAAAATGTCTGTTTTAATGTAACCCTCTCCCTTGAAATACTTTGGTCAGTTCAAGAATAATTTATGCAATATTATATTAATTACTTGATAGAATTAAAAGAGTAGTTTCGTGCCTATCCTTGTTCAACTGGTCGAGGTTGATATGTGATTTAAAGTAATTAGTAATAAGTAATGCAATAGTACAGTAATCTAATTAGACATTTGAAGATGTAGTAGCTAGTAATTAATTACTTCAGAGTAACTTACCCAACACTGTGTGTATATATATATATATACACACACACACACACACACACATATACACAGCCAAACCAAAAATGATTCAGACACCAGATATAATTTTTTACTAGTGAGTGAAGGACACTATAGTTCATTTATGTAAGTGAGGATAGCAAAAAAAAGTAAACTGTGACATATTACACTCAAAAATTCTTCATACAGTGACTACCAGTAAAATTGATTAAAAAAAATTGGGACCAAAATGATTCAGACACTTTGAGCTGGCCATGTTTTGCTGAAGTGTTTTTTCTTTAATTGCTAATGTGACCTTTGACACTACAGACTGAACAAAATGAAGCATTGCTTGGTCATTGGTTGACCTAAATTGGTATTATCTAATTGTTAAATTTAACAGCTGATTGGTTGATTGTAATCCATTATATACCTTTCTATTACAGTTATCTGACATTATCAAGATGAATTTGTTCTGACACTCTGAGTTCTTGTCATACTTTATTACCATTTTCTATACTATAGCGAATAAACTGTGATAATGTGAGAAAATGTTGAAGGTGTCTGAATACATTTTGGTTTCACTGTGTATACATATATATATATATATATATACTGTATATAATACTGATACATCGACCTACAGTAGGCTATGTTGAAATACAATAGCCCTTACAAAAATGGTACTGGTGATAAATGGTTGGACTAAAATAGGAGCCTACCAAAGAACTATTACCACGGAACCATGTTTCTGCACTTTTTTGTTCGTGGACTTCAACAAAACGTATTAGAAAATGAACTTCTCGTCATATAAACACATCACTTACCTCAGCATAGACAAACAGGGGTAAAACCAAAACTGCCAGCAGCAGATCTGCAACAGCCAAACTCACAATGAAATAGTTTGTCGTTGTCTTCAGGGCTTTTTCCTTGTAAACACTAAGGCACACGAGCGCATTTCCACAAATGATCACAATAATGAGCGAAACCCCGAATATGAGAGCGGGAACATTGTAAGTAAAGAGCGCGGGCTGAAGTGTGCAGTTCAAGCTCGAGATATTCACAGACATTGTTCTTGATCCGAGCGAGAACGGCGTCTTCTGGGAAACTTTTCATAGATGTCTCATGTTGTCCAGTCCGCTTTGGTCCATCTCTGTTCATCTTGTGTTAGTCAGAAGACGAGCCATATAATCAGCAGCCCCGCGTCATACAGTACAAGCACTGAGTACGTCGGTCAATCTGCTGTCTGTCCTGAAATAACACAGTTAGATAATCTGGGAAAGTCGCGAGCTGCATTTCAGTTGATGGGAGCTGCTGTCAAAATGAAAGTTTCCGACGTTGAAATTAAAAGACGTTGCTCCAACTGCCTAATCCCTTTTCACAGTCTGTGATGACGCGTTTTAACCGTTTTAACGGTCATCAACATAGTAAATCCTGCAAAGTTTTTTATATTGTCATTTTTTTATTTAAATGTATGTACATTTATAACACTATACTTTGTTTTATATTACCTTTGCATCAAATTTATTAAAAAATAAATAAATAAATAAAAAAGGTTAACGCTGCTGTGAGGGTGTTTCTAATTACAGCGGCTGTGTGTTATGGTCGGAAATATTGACGTCTTTCTCTCTTCTGGCTGCCGTAATCAATCTCTCTCTATTTCTCTCTGCTCTTTTTGAACGTTGTGAAAACACTATTGTGGAGTTTTTCTTTTGCTATTTGAGCAAATGGGAACACTAAAAATATATTTAAAGGATTAGTTCACTTCAAAATGAAAATTTCCTGATATTTTACTCACCCCCATCTCATCCAAGGTGTTCGTATCTTTCTTTCTTCAGTCAAAAAGAAATTAAGTTTTTTGAGGAAAACATTCCAGGATTTTTGTCCACATAATGCACTTCTATAGCAGCCAACGGGTTGAAGGTCCAATCAATGCAGTTTCAAAGGGCTTCGAATGGCTTCAAAGGCTCTGCGTGATCCCAGGCGAGGAATAGGGTCTTATCTAGCGAAACCATCGGTCATTTTCAAGAAAAAATAAACATTTATATACTTTTTAACCTAAATTGCTCATCTTGCACTGCTCCGCGACGTGCCACGGATTGCGTAATCATGTCGGAAAGGTCACGCTAGACGTAGGCGGAAGTACCGCCCCAAGCGAACGTGCGAAGACTAATACAAACACCCTTTACCAAAAAAAAACTCCATCTCCAACTTCAAAATCGTCCGACATCGTTGTTTTACCTTTTTTTTTGCTAAAGGATGTTTGTATTAGTCTTCGCACGTGCGCTTTATAAACACGGGGGCGGTACTTCTGCCTACATCTAGCATGACCTTTCCGACGTGATTACGTAATCCGTGGCGCAGAGCAGCGCAAGATGAGCAATTTAGGTTAAAAAGTATATCATTTATTATTATTTTTTTTTTTTAAATGACCTATCGTTTCGCTAGATAAGACTCTATTCCTCGTCTGGGATCGCGCAGAGCCCTTTAAAGCCATTCGAAGCCCTTTGAAACTGCACTGATTTGGACCTTCAACCCGTTGGTTGCCATAGAAGTGCATTATGTGGAGAAAAATCCTGTAATGTTTTCCTCAAAAAACGTAATTTCTTTTCGACTTAAGAAAGAAAGACATGAACATCTTGGATGAGATGGGGGTGAGTAAAATATCAGGAATTCATTTTGAAGTGAACTAATCCTTTAAAGTCCCCATGAAATCAAAACTGAAGGTTTTTTTTGCTTTTAGTATGAATATGTTTGCCTTACTGTTATCTATAAGCTAGTGTGCTCCAAAATAACGGCAAAATTCACATTTAGAATATATAAGCATTCAAAACTTACAGTCTCTTACTTCCGCCAATATGTATCAATGATTTTGATGACATCACTCACTTCAGCTTCTCGGCAGATTTTCTGTCCAATCAAATGCTCTCTAGAATCTGAAGCCCCGCCCCCTACACTATGAATAGACGCTGAAGCTGGGGCTGAAATCTGTCACTTGTTCACATCATTTACTATTTTCTACATGGTGAATGGCACATAGTGCACTATATATAGGGGACAGAGAATGATTCAGACAGTGTAAATATGCTTTCAAATTGGGGCGAATGAAGACTGGTTTCACATTAGTGTCAGTGAACCGCCACAGCTCCGGTCCAGAGACACGATAGCACAGAGCAGATCATGTGATCGAGTCGGCGCAGACCAGAAAACGTATCAGACCCTTTTGAATTCTGCACAGAATGCTGTATTTTAAAGCGATATGGAGGAGATTAGGAGGAAATCTCTCCTAATGCGGCTTTACCGAGCTCAGCGGTACCGAGCTCTGTGATATAAACTAAATGCTATTGGCCATTTTAAAAAAGGGGAGGAGCTGTTTGATATGTCCCGCCCTGTCTTCCTGTTTCGGTGGAAATTACGTCAACACATTGAATAATACTGCGTGTTTCAAGGCACTTCAGTGAAAGGCTCTCATACTGTATACTAGGGCTGGAAATCTCATACACCTAATAGTAAAAACGTGCTAAAAGTTTTTGAGAGAGATCCACATGTAATACTTAGCTATTTCATATACAAAGAAGTTACACTGATCTTGCAAATAACACTTAAAATTTCGGTAATACTTATTTTTTTGTACCCAAACTCTACTTCTTTCTTTTTCAGAAGGGCAGAATGGCATGAGGATGAGTAAATTATAACAACATAATCTGAACTACTGTAGCATCTCTAGTTTAATGTCTTTGTTCAGGCCACTTTTAACTCTGTCTTGCTACAAAGCAGTGCCAAAATTCTGGTGCCAAACGTATCTACTAACCCAGGGTAAAGTATGAAGAGTGTAAAACCTGGATTAGGAACTTAATTCAAGTGTTCATTTGTAAACCTATGGCTTGAAAACATGTTAACCCCCTTTAAAAGGATTTTTGGTTGAACATCTGCGCTAATATTCATGAACATTAATAGGAGTTGACATCACTGTAATCACGTGAAAGATGAAGGTCTACAAGCAAGATGGTTTTAGCTGAAAACATAAATCTTTTGAACCATATAGTATAGGTATATACTCTTTGTCTGAATACTGGGACTGTAGAGAGTAAATCTTGTTCTCATATTTTCACCTCCATACACTCGACAGAGGGTGAAAGTGTAAAGTGAGAATAGCAATCTGACAGATTGTGGGGGAAGATAAAGAAGAGGACAATTATAGCACATAGTTCATTCAGAAGGGAAATAAAGTCTCATATAACTCGTGGGTAACCTGAAGATGAAACCCTGTCTTCCTCGAGGTTCTAATAAATCTAATTTCCACTTTGTAATATGTAGAAAGTTCAACAGATGATGGTTTAAAAAAGTCAAACTACAAGTACAAGTTTAACCACCATACTCTGTTTGGGCTCTGAGAGAAAACAAGGCCTTTTTAACAGCTCAACGTATTTAAATTAATAGTTAACCCTTAAAAATTTTATTTCTGTCATCATTTAACTAAGTCTTACCGGTTTGAAACGACATACGGGTGGCTAAATAATAACAGATTTGTCATTTTTGATCTATTTTCAGAGACCAATCTACTTCGAGTGTTTATAAACGAGCCAATGAAGATTGGCATGCGGTTGACGGATTCCACGATCCGCCCCGCAACGCGGGTATAAATACGGAAGTGGAAGTACCGCATATCGCTTTTCAACTGAGGAGCCGAGACGAGTGACTCGGGCCTTCAGCTGAAGCACAGCACCTGGCGATGGGACGTACGTCTCCGTTCCCTCCTTCAGGGAACGAGGGTTACATACGTAACCGAGACGTTCCCTTTCAGTCGGTCACGTTCGACGTACGTCGGAACTGACCGACGAATTGGGATCCCTACCAACACGCCAGGGATGCTGGCCCTTCCAGCGCCCTACCTGAGCTCACTGGACCACACCTATGTTGGAGTGGGAGTCAGGGCTCCTGGCAGGGAAGGTCAGTCACTGCTGTTCCTGCAAGACCCACTCAGTATGACTAGGCACGATTCGTTGACCGAAAGTGCATGCAGGTCCCCTACCCTCTTAATTGAGGCCAATGCAGTCAGGAGCACTGTCTTCATGGACAGGATGTTTAACTCTGCAGACTGTAAAGGCTCAAAGGGAGGGCCCTGAAGTGCTCTGAGCACCAGGGCTAGGTCCCAAGAGGGTACCGAGGTTGAATGAGGAGGATTCAGTCTCTTCGCACCTCTGAGGAACCTGACGATTAAGTCGTGCTTCCCTAAGGACTTACCTTCCACTGCATCGTGATACGCCGCTATTGCGGCAACGTACACTTTGAGGGTGGAGGGAGACAGCCTTCGCTCCAGCCCATCCTGCAGGAAAGAAAGCATGACATTAATCGAACACCTTCGGGGGTCTTCCCGGCGGGAAGAACACCACTCAACGAACAGGTTCCACTTCAGGGCGTAGAGGCGCCTTGTAGAGGGGGCTCTAGCAGAAGTGATGGTGTCTACCACTGCTTGTGGCAGGCCACCTAGAACCTCTGCGTCCCGTCCAGGGACCAGACATGGAGTTTCCAGAGGTCTGGACGCGGGTGCCATAGAGTGCCCCGCCCCTGAGAAAGCAGGTCCTTCCTCAGGGGGATCGGCCAGGGAGGGGCTGTCGCGAGGAGTGTGAGTTCGGAGAACCAGGTCCGGTTGGGCCAGTAGGGCGCAACTAACAAGACCTGCTCCTCGTCCTCCCTGACCTTGCACAGTGTCTGTGCGAGAAGGCTCACTGGGGGAAACTCATACTTGCGTAGGTCCTGGGGCCAGCTGTGCGCCAGTGCATCCGTGCCGACGGTGCCCCCGGTCAGGGAATAGTACAACTGGCAATGGGTCGAGTCCGGAGAGGCGAACAGGTCTACCTGCACGGCTCCGAAGAGGTCCCATATCAGCTGGACGCTCCGGGGGTGGAGTCGCCACTCTCCCGGAGGTGTCGACTGACGAGAGAGCTTGTCGGCTGTCTGGTTCAGCGCACCTGGGATGTGAATGGCCCGAAGCGACCTCAGATGCTTCTGACTCCACAGGAGATGGCGGGCGAGTTGGAACATGCAACGGGGCCGTAGACCACCCTGACGGTTGATGTACGCAACGGCCGCAGTCTGTCCGTACGGACCAGGACGTGCTTGCCCTGTAGCAGCTTTTTGAGGCAACCCAGGGCGAGACGTACTGCCAATAACTCTAGGCAATTGATATTCCAACACAGTTGGGGCCCCGTCCACAGACCCGAAACTGTGTGCCCGTTGTACGTGGCCCCCCAGCCCGTGGATGAGGCATCCGTGAAGACCACAGCATGGCTGGACACCTGTTCTAAGGACACTCCCGCCCGTAGAAATGAAGGGTCCGCCCAGGGGTTGAAGGTTTGGCGACAGTAAGGAGTAACTGAGACCCGGTACTTGCCGCTCTGCCACGCCCAGCATTGAAGCGGTCTCATATGAAGCAATCCGAGCGGCGTTACCGCGGCTGCAGATGCCATATGCCCCAGGAGCCTCTGAAAAAACTTCAGTGGGACCGCTGTCCTGCCTTTGAACGTATTCAAGCAGTTCAACACTGACCAGACTCGCTTCTCTGTGAGGCGCACAGTCCGGCTGACCGAATCCAGCTCCATACCGAGATAAGAGATCCTCTGTGTGGGACAGAGTTTGCTCTTCTCTCGGTTGACCCGAAGGCCCAACAGGCTGAGGTGACGGAGCACCAGGTCCCTGTGTTCGCACAACTGATCCCGGGACTGGGCCAATATGAGCCAGTCGTCGAGATAGTTGAGAATCCGAGTGCCGCGTTCTCTGAGCGGAACAATGGCTGCCTCTGTGACTTTCGTGAAGACGCGAGGCGACAGGGACAGCCCGAAGGGCAAGACTTTGTACTGATATGCCCTCCCCTCGAACGCAAAGCGTAGGAACGGTCTGTGTCGAGGGAGAATGGAGACATGAAAGTACGCGTCCTTCAGGTCGATTGCTGCGAACCAATCTCGGGGACGGATGCATTCGAAAATGCGTTTCTGCGTTAACATTTTGAACGGGAGCTTGTGCAGGGCCCGATTCAGAATGCGCAGGGACAAAGATCGGTCTTAACCCACCACCTTTCTTGGGTACAATGAAGTAGGGGCTGTAGAACCCCAACCTCATATCGGCTGGAGGAACCGGCTCAACCACGTCCTTCGCCAGCAGGACATCGATCTCTGACCACAAGACATGGGCATCGCTGCTCTGCACGGTGGTGGAGAGGATGCCCCTGTACTTGGGCGGCCGGCGCGCGAACTGAATCGCGTAGCCAAATCTGATGGTACGGATGAGCCAGCGAGACGGCCTGGGGAGACCTAGCCAGGCCCCCAGAGACCGAGCAAGCGGGACCAACGGCACCACAGACGTACCCGGGGTGAGGCAGCGAAGTGGAGTACGCAGACCTGACTCGGGAGGCCCGGAGGCGGCCCAGAGTGTTGTCTGAGTACTCCAAGGTGGGGCAGAGTGTGGGTGAGGAGGCCCAGGGGCGTCCTCGGTGCCCACACTGCTGCCCCCTGGCGAAGGGAAGAGGGGAGGAAAGGAGTGGCAAGGCCCGGGGGAGTCGCACACTGCCAACCTGGCCCTCTTGGGGCCCAGGGAGGGAGGAAACTGCTCTTTTATTGAGAATGTGGGTACCGCTGGACTCCGGAGAGCCAGCGGAAGGATGTTGTACGAACCAGCCTTCTCGGTGACATTAGGTGCGGACACCACCTCCCCTAGAGCAGCTCCTCTTCTCCCTGGGCTGCCCGTCTCAGGGCCGCTTGCCCTTGCGCTTGCCGGCGGACTTCGCGGGACCCTGGACGGGTTGGGCGGCACCCCTACGCCCGCCGGGGGACACCCTTGGCGACGAGCAGACGGAGGTGCTGCAGCCGGCGACTGGGTGGAGGCAGCAGCAGGTCGCCGAGGGCAGGATGTTCTTGATCGCCTCCGTTTGCTTCTGGGCCACCGAGAACTGCTGGGCGAAGCTCTCGATGGCGTCGCCGAAGAGGCCGGCCTGGCAGACAGGGGCGTTGAGGAACCGCACCTTGTCGTCTCACGCATATCCGCCAGGTTCAGCCACAGGTGGCGCTCCTGGACCACAAGTGTGGACATCGCCCGACCCAGGGAGCCTGCGGTGACTTTAGCCGAGGGTAGCGCAGCCGAATCCTCATCTCCGGAGTCCATTAGCTCGTCCCCCGATGCAGCTATCGAAACCATGTCCTCAGCCGGAGCCCCGAAAGTAACAGCTGGTCCCCCGCGGGAAGGACAAGGCTGCTCTTCCGGAAGCTCCACCGGCGCAGCGGAGGGGGGAGGGGCCGAGGAGCCTGTTGACCCGGCGGGAGTGCCCTCACAGTAACCCTCAGGTCTCCACCAAAGGCATCAGCCAAAGTAGCAGCCCTCTGCTTTGCAGCGGGAGGACCACTAGATCGGGGGATGCGCAATGGGACTCCACCCCGTCTGAGGTATTCGAGTCTAGACCGTAATACTGCGATGGTCATGTTCCGGCAATGGGAACATGAGTCATCCACGAAAGCCGCCTCAGCGTGCTGAACGCCCAAACACATGAGACAGTGATCGTGTCCGTCAACTGGGGACAGATAACGACGGCATCCAGAAACACACGGCTTGAATGACATGTTGAAAAAGACACAGGGTCAAACCGTGTTGTTCTTTTAGAAAAGGAAAAAAACGCTTCAAAGGTGCAAGCCCGCTGAGAGCACTCACAGGAAAAATCGCCCAGCGAGCTGTGAAAACAGCTGCTTATTTCTTCCTCGCGACCACCACTGTAGGGCACCGTCACACCGACACCGGAACACTGGAGCGATCCTCTTCACGAGACTCACTTGAAAACACTCTTCGTAGGAACACACACAAAGGTACTGTTCGGCTCCGAAGTTGAAAGCGATATGCGGTACTTCCACTTCCGTATTTATACCCGCGATGCGGGGCGGATCGTGAAATGCGTCAACCGCATGCCAATCTTCATTGGCTCGTTTATAAACACTCGAAGTAGATTGGTCTCTGAAAATAGATCCCAATTCGTCGGTCAGTTCCGACGTACGTCGAACGTGACCGACTGAAAGGGAACATATGCTAAGGGAATAAAGACTTTTGGATTAAAATATCCAAAAACCACTAGAACAGTGTTATATATTTTGTTGACTTGTGTACTTACATTATCCCAAATGTTTCCAAGAATGTTTAAAACCAGAGAAATAAGCAATTTTAACCAGGACACGGGCCGTGTCCGTGCGTCACCTATCAGTGACATCATACCTGCGTTACCCTCGATTTCCGGTTTTATTTTGTAGAAACCATGGAAACAGCAAAGACTCTTTAATGTGTTTTATTAGACAGTTGAGCAGCTGTTTGCATACATTCATCGACAGAAAACTAATCATTGTTATACAGCTCAACACAGTTAGTCTTATTGTTCGAATCTCGTTTTCTTGGTTTACCGCGAGTACCATGTTTGCACCCAAAAACTAAATCAGACAACATTATTTTGTCAAGTGGCTAACAGCATAATCAGAAAGAGCTTTATTTGTAATAACAGTAATACAGCATTTTCTCCACCATACAATGTTTTAAAATTAGTTGCATGCCATTGAGCAATACAAGTCATCCTGCTTTTATTAATATGATATTCTAATATCGATCTAGCTTACTGCAATGTGAACTAGAGTTTAGATTCTCTGCCCGAGCCCGAACTTGACCCGACCTGCGGGCCGGGTCGGGCCGATATTTCCCGCCACTATCCTCGGGTCGGGCGGGCCCTTGATCAAGCATTTGAGTTTTTTTAATCATTACTTTATTAGCCTAATTGGGTGGGGAGAAAGCTATGCCATAATCAGAAATATTATATATATTTTTTAGCAAAGTAGGCCTAAGTAACAAATGTGTACAATGTTACATTTCTTCATTCGGATCCATTTGCGATCCATTCCATTCTGAATAAACAAACAAAGCAGTTTACATGCTTCATCCTTGTTGCATTATTCATTAAAGGGATAGTTCACCCTGAAATGAAAATAAAGCCATATTTTACTCACCCTGCTGTTGTTCCAATGCCCTATGTCCTTCTATCTTCTATGGAAAGTGTTCAGGAGGTATACTATAAGGCTTTGCGAGAAAGAAACCTTATTATCAAAATACTGAGCTCGGCCGTTACTCTGTGCGCGTTTCTGTGAGTGCATGCGAGCCATCAGCAGCCGCTCACACAATGTTGTCATGACAACCGGTACACAACATTCACTTCAGGAGGTTTACCTCATTATAGTATTATTTCTTATCATATACCTTATAGAGAAGACGAGAGTCGCGTCTGTTTCTATTGAGCCTGATTTCTCAAAATGGTGCGTGTGTGTGCTTATCCTGGGTACCATGACAACAGTACGAGTTATAGTAAGCATGAGCAGCTGCTGACGGCTCGCACGCACTCACAGGAACACTCACAGAGTAACGGCCGAACTCAGTATTTTGACAGTATTTCTTTCTTGCAAAACCTTATAGTATGCCTCCTGAACACTTTCCATATATGGCGCGCGTCTTACTGTATCATTGCATGATACTTTTGTATCCTTTTCGTAAAGTTTTAGCCTCGTCGCTATTCACTGCCATTATATGGAGGAGCGCATGCAGGATGTTTTTTAAAATTTCTGCTTTTGAGGTCCGAAAAAGATAGGAGGACATAGGGCATTGGAACAATAGCAGGGTGAGTAAAAGATGGCTTTATTTTCATTTCAGGGTGAACTATCCCTTTAAGATAATTCTAAACAGATTTCTGTAGTTCAAACAACTCGGAATTGTAGTTGAGAACGTCAGCTATAACGGCCCACGTATTAAAAAATGGTCGGGTTTAAATCGGGCTCGTTAAATGTTGTAAAATAAATCGTAAAATAAACATAAACAACAAGGCAGCGGCCGACTGTGGCATATAAGCATAATAAAAACAGCAGGGTAAAATGTCCCAGACTCTCAGCCGCGCTCTGCTTCAAACCACAGTAATGTTAGTAAAACTTTAATACGTTAGCTCATCCATGAACATGATTTCTGCCCGAGTCAGATTGCTTTCCATCGGCTGTGGAGGTGAAGACGACAACTCCCGTGATGCGTCATCAAATTACACCTTTGTTATTGTCTTGAATAAGCGACCTCTAGTGGCCAAACTTACATACTGTGCCTTTAAGTGCGTCAAACAGAAACAGTGGCTGTGTTCGAAATCGCATACTCTCTTGAGTAGGTACTTATTTTCAAAAAAGTACTTTCTATATAGTATATGAATGTGTGTAATATGAATGTAATCCGGACGTACTACATTCCTCATGTTGTCATTATCATGTTACCGACCAGCATTAGTTGCGTCGCTTCGCTGCCATTCACAAATCTCCTCCTGTGGCCTCATGGGATAGTAAAGTGTCCATTGTATGCACACTTCAGAATCTCGCTGGAAGTAGTGGGTCATCCGGGTACTTTTATCCTACTCTTTTATAAGAACTGTGAATTCGGACATACTTCTTTTGTCACATACTTTTCGCCTACTATATAGTAGAGAAGTATGTGATTTCGGACACAGCCAGTGTTACTATACTTTTCTGAAAGTGCATATCTCATGCCTACTTGATACCAAACAACAGTGGGTTAAAGCTATAATAATATTTGCCTACTAGATTTCGGTTAGGTCAGAGTAACAGACAGTATTACAAAAACTTGAAGGAAAAATGTTTTCAAAATTACTATTATTATTGTTACGTAGTTTTGTGGAAAGAATGTTAATCTCAACAGAAAGTCGGAGTTAGACGGCTTTCCCAGGTAGTAATTTAAAGCAAAAACAGTCTAATTTGATATTTTAAATATTTGAATAAAAGTTTCACATACATTATTTTGACATAAATATTACAACACACTTTATATAAAACACTTTGTAAAACTTACAAGCATTACTGAATGTTATCTTATGTAACAAAATTACAGAATTCACTAGAGTGTTTAAATAGCCTATATATATATATATATAGATATGTATAAGTACATATCTATATATATATACATATATAGGTATGTATAATATATACATACTGTACATATTAGTGCTGGGGAAAAATTAATCGTGATTAATCGCATCCAAAATAAAAGTTTGTGTTTACATAATATATGTGTGTGTACTGTGTGTAATTATTATGTATATATAAATACACACACATGCATGTATATATTTAAGAAAAATTTTATATTTTTATAAAATACTATATTTATATATAAGATAAATTATATATACAGTATATACATGCAAATATTTCTTAAATATATACATGCATGTGTGTGTATTTATATATACATAATAATTATACACAGTACACACACGTATATTATGTAAACAAAAACTTTTATTTTGGATGCGATTAATCACGATTAATTTTCCCCCAGCACTAATGCATATAATAAAGCTTTATATAAACTGTGTGTTCATAACTTTTGACTTTTGAGGTATTGTGTTATACTATATATCATGCCTTGTTATTGTTTTCTGTCCCTCTCATGATATTATTGGCTTAGAATTTATTAAATCATTGTTGTGTTAATTTTTCCAGGCTTAAAGACACACCTGGTTTCTCAAGATGGCAAACATATACAAGGTCAACCTTGGGCTTGATCCCAAGGGCTTAAAGATGATTTTGTGCCTTTTGAGAACATCATAGTCAAAAACATGCTTGAACCAATTTGCTTTTAAATCACAGATTTAAAAATTCATTTTCTTAAAAATTACAGTTAAAAAGTGAATTGCACATACCAAAAGTTTTAAGGCCCCTTTAATTGTACACAGTACTGGATATATATTTATTTATAGATAGTATTATGGATGAATGCAGTGTAAACATCTTCAAAATAGGTTAGATATATACAGCCATCCACGTCTGCTGACTCTAGAGATTTCTTTTTCTGGGTTTTACAACAGGACAAATTTCATTTATGGCCATACAGACTGGATCAGACAAACACCACTACAGTGGTAGATAGAGACAGTGTTCGAATTGAGGGGGGGCTAGGGGGTCCCGGACCTCCCATAAGCATCAAGGGACCCCCCATAAGGGCCAAAAAAATGATCTTGGGGGGTCCCCTGGTTATACATTAAAACTAGAATACTAGAAACATAATATATAACGTAATATATAACAACAAAACTTTTTAAACAAATTGTTCCGCTGCCGCTCCCAATTTCATAAGAAGCTACTCCAAATTAGATTTGCGTCTGAAAAACACGCTCAAGTGCGCCACACGCTGTTTTCTGAAGGGATTTACAGACATCAACGTCGCAGTGTGACACTGGCAGAGTGTATCCTCATTTTCACCTCACGATGATGGCGAGCAGGTCCTCTGTATTTTTCCGAGGTGTATATAATAAAGGTTGTGAAATAATTGCCTAATATTAATTCTACTTTGGTGCTTCACGGATATATTGCACAACGCCAAGATAACCGAACATCTTATCTGAGCTGTCAGCAGTCTATCACCGCTCATTAATATCAAAATGTTTGAGATGATCAAATCAAAGTAGGCGGGCTTTATGTTCACAGAAGCTGCTGAAAGCTGATCATGAATTCCAGTGTGAATTCCAATTTCTAGTTTGTATTGTGGATCATTCATTGCAACATTTAACCTGATTCTCATGTGTAAGTATCTGTTATCAGGATGTGCTTGACAAATAATGTAAACTATACTGACATGGTTTTAAAGCTATTGTTATCCAGTTTTTTGGCCCTCAAACGTTTTGGCCCTCAAACGCATGCCCACAAACCCCCCTAGCAAACTTGATTTTGTGACCTCTGTATTTATGAAACTCTGCGTACGGCCCTGATGGTGTGATTGTTTGGTGCACCTAATTTATGCACAGAGTAAATGCTCAGCTGCAAAAACATGTTCTGAAACTCACAAAAAATAAGTTAAGTAAATTTAAAAAAATTATATTATTAGGTCAAGTTTTTTGGGTTGGGTGGGGTGGGGTGGTGGGGACCCCCAAGGACTGTGACACAATTCGAACACTGGATAGAGATATAAAATACAATAGAAATAAGACAGAAATTGAGAAATAAAATAGTAATACACAGTGTTATGTACAATTAAGTATAATTAATGTACAGTTGAATAAAAATATACTGTGCAATGATTAAGGTAGAAATTGCTTAATAGAAATTTAGGAATTTTAGAAATTTCCATTATTTTAGTTAATGCAATTGCTGCATTTAATACATCTGTGATGTGCAAAATATGGTTATTATGTCACTGTCAACTCGAGGCCATTAGATGATACTGATATTTTCAAGTACTTAGTTTATTGTGTCTGGGCTTGGGTATAGTTTGAATTGTAACGATTCCGATTCTTATCAATTCCTAATTTCGATTCCAATAAGGTAAAAAAAAAACGTAGATAGCATTCACATTTATTCGAAGTCTTATAATGCAAAACATTACATTGTAGCTTAATATCATGAACAACACAAATCAACAGTTACACAAGAAACTTTTGTATATGGTTTAAAAATACCACAAAAAACTAGCCTAACCAATATAAATTTCAAACATTATTAAAGACAAGTAAACACTCAGTAATTAAAAAAAAGAACAAATAAACAAATTAGCAATTGCACGAATAAATACAACTGATCAAATATATGATTGAAATAAACAGTGTTTTAAGATATTCAGGTAGAAACTGTAATCAAATGTTAAATAGCACTGCACTATATATATAAAATATATATTACAAATATAGTTACAAAAGTTATTCAGTCAAGAACAGCTTTGTCTTTTGTTGTTTGATTAATGTTATTATAGAGGAATATTAGGCTGCTGTCACTTTAAGAGCTGCACGGATCCAATATACTGATACACACACGCTTTCTTTGTCAACTGTTTATGTTCACTTAAGACATAACCGACTGTGAAGAGAATATTTTGACATATTTTTGTGTGTATTTGTCAGTTCAAGTGCAAAAAGATGCGGAAAGACACTTTAGATGTGTGTGCAGCACAGAAAACAACGTGCGGGTCTTCTTGCACTTAAATGGTTTAAAGTCATATTAAAATGCACACAAAGGAATCGATAAGGGGAATCGAAATTTAAATTTTATAACCAGTATCTGATTCCTGACATTAAGTATTTGATTACAGAATTGGAATCGATTTTCGATTCCCAACCATAATTATGTCATGTCTTTTATTTTGATGTTCATGTTTATTGAGTCACGTGTTTCATGTCATGTGATCTCTGCTTCCCCTGTTCATGTGTCTTGTGTTCATTGGTTCGCTTCCTTTATGTGTCATGTTCTGATCGGTTCATTGTCCTGATATCTTGTTAGCAGTCTTGTCGTTTCATTGGTTCATGTTCACCCTAACGCTCAAAATTGTTAATTGTTTTGAGTAGGGCAAACTTAAATTAAACAGATTAGTTCAAACAAATGACCTTTTATGAGTATTTAGAACTAGCGATGGGAGAAACAAAGCTTTCGCTGCGTCTGAAATCACGTACTGTCCGAGTAGACCTATTTGAATTTACTTTGCGACCGTTAAGAAAAGTATGTTCTATATAGTATGAATGAAATTCGGACGTACTTCGCCATATTGTTACTGTCATGTGACCTATCAGCGTCAGTTGCGTCGCTTCACTGCCATTCACAAATCCTCTCTCCCGTGGCATCATGGGATATTAAAGTATCCATCGCATGCACACTTCAGAATCTCACCAGAAGTAGTAGGTCATCCGGAGACTTTTCCTCTACTACAACGTTTTTCGAATACTATGTATTCGGACAAACTACCCTTTTGGCGTACTGTTTTTCAAATACTATATAGTAAGGAAGTATTCGATTTTCGACACAGCGTTTGAATCAATTAAACCAATTGCTTAATTCACTGTTTTGAAGCGCTGGAAACAGAACAGTGTAATTGCAGCGAAAACTGCATAAAAGAACCTTTTACAAACCAATTACAAATGTTTAATTAAAGCTGTAATCTAGTAAATGCAATTAACAAATCATCTAATACCATTAAATATGACGTCTTTATAAAATCTGCTGTTTTATTAAATTGTAGGGCTTCATGGGTTCACAGATCGCCCCCTAGTGGCGAACCATTAAAATTAAGAAACATTTCGAAACGATGATGTAACAAAGCTTCATTTACTGACATCACCTGACTTCGTACAGGCTATTTAAGACAGTATTGGCTACTCAATGACAAATGCCCCAGACAACAAATAGTGTCAGCCCAGATCCGCGCCACATCTGGTACATGTGGATTCCATGAGTACCAGATGTGGGTTGGATCTGGGCATTTTACTGTCTGGGGCTAGACTAAGACACTCTTCTCCACTCCTCAAATATATAAAATAATGGCCTTTATATTGCCAATATAGGGCCCTATCATACACCCCGCGCAATGTGACGCCAGGCGCGACGCAAGTGTTTTTTGCTAGTTTCAGCCCGACGCAGTTATCATTTTCATGTCCAGCTCCATGTTGTTTAAATAGCAAATACACTGGCGCCCATCTGTTCACCCATGGGCGTCTGGTCTGAAAACCAGGTGTGTTCAGGTGCATTGTTAGCGCGTTGCTATTTTGAGGAACTGAAAACGACTGTGCAATTGACCAACAAAAACCTGCTCTAAAGTCAATAGCGCAGTATTTTTTGTGTTATTTAAAGGGCGTGTTAGTAATATGGGCCTATAGGCAGTGCACAACGCGCGTAGACTCTGATTATTACACACACAGGGACGCGCAGCAGCACACACACATTTTTAAATATTACAAATAAAAGGATTACAATTGTAAAAGATTATTATTGTGTACATAAGATAAAAATGCCTACATGTCATAATGGATAGTCATTGCATGTATCAGAATTACCTATTTGCAGTAATGAGGAATGAAATTGGCTACTTATTTAACCAATCGTGGCAATACACACATGTATTTAAACTGACTCGTCAGGTTGAGGGTGTCTATATTCCGCCATGTAAATAGTGAATCCGCCATGGTGCGAGCGCAACTGGCTTTTAAAGGGAATGGGAGATGAGACTCTGATTGGTTTATTTCACGTTACACCCAAAACACACCCATGACTCATTAAGAGACTAGGGACAACCTTTTTGGACCATGCGCCTGGCACGCCAACTGTTTTTTCCGTCGTTAAACTAGCAAAAGTTCAGACACGCCCTAAGTGAACCTGCACCATGCGCTTCAGACCATGTGCTCAGAGCGTTAAAATATGGCCCACAGTGTTTCTTGAGTAATGAAAATGCTGTACTTATTCAAAGACGTTCTTTATTTACCCTTGCTTTGCAAACAAGCAGACTTCTTTTACAATAGAGGTGGGCGGAGTTAGGAGGTTTGACTGACAGTTTGAGAAGCCAATGGAGTTACGAGGTTTAAGGTCCTTTCACACTGGACCCGATTGTGATGCGCGATGGTTGTATTTTTTGATCAGCTGTTTGTGTAATGAGTGCTTCAGCACCGAACACCGAATTTTTTCACTTCGATGTCGATTTTTTTTTACTTATGTGGCAACAGAAAAGGCTTCAACCAATCACATACAAGGAAACAAAGGTGACGAAATGTCCAGTAGATATCACTAGCTATTTAATCGCATTTCTCACTAGATTACAGCTCCTGTGGGAGTACATGCAAGTCGCTGTAGGCTATAGACAACGATAACATAACCTTTTGAGTTAAAACTTATTGATTTTTTTCTAAATCTAATTGTGTCTGTGACTATGGAAAGTGAATGTGTTGCCGTCAGTACGACTGTGGCACTTAAATGTTTACATTGTGACTCAACTGGAAACATAGCTGCTCCGGATCGATTGGTTCCTTGAAGTTTGTGGTTTGTCTCGTCAGATGCGGTGGGACATTCGAAAGTAAGTGCGGAACCGGCCATGACAAAGTTTTAGCTCCTGTACAAGATTAGCATACTCCCCTTCAGACTCTCTGTTTCCTTTTGTTCAGTCACTCCGAGTTACGTCAGTGACTGACGCATGGGGGTTTCGCTTAGAAGCCTATCACCTTCGAGTTCTTACAAAACGAGCCAATGGCAAGGAATTGCCATGGGTCTGCGGAATTTGCATAGTGTAACTCCGCCCCACCGCATGGGTATATAAGGAAGGATGCTGGCAATCACGCATTATGTTTCTGCTTCGGAGCCAAGAGCATCTCTTCACTCCTGCATGCCTGAATTCTGAGTTCTCTCTTCAGTTCTTTGAGACGAGTGGTTCTCCAGTGTGTTGGTCTGTGCAGTGATCTGCAACAGCTGTGTGTGTTTCCCTGGGCGCTTCAACACTCTGCAGAGCTTCCTCTCACAAAAGAGCTTGTGCATGGCACGTCTTTTTAAAGATGTCTCGCCCGTTGATCTCTGTCGCTGTCTGATGGGCACAATCACTGCTTGACGTGTTTGGGCTTACAGCACGCTCAAGCAGCGTTTGTGGATAAGTCATGTTCTCACTGCAGGAACATGACCATCGCGATGTTGCGGTCGAGACTCAATGACCTCCATAATGGAAGTAGAGTCCCCTCTGCCACACCCCAATCTATCCCCTCCACGAGAGGTGATACTTTGGCTGGTGGCCAGGGTGACCTGAGGGTTAAGGTGTGGAATAAAGCCCCAATGATCATTCCAAGGTGGGCTGGAGTCCTCTGGGGATGAAGATTCGGCTATGCTGCCGCCTTCAGGCATGCCAGCATTGCCTGAGTCCGACCCGGAGTTGACAGCCATGTTATCTCGGGCAGCAGCGAGCATCGGGCTGGATTGGAACCCTCCGCCCTGTCCCGAGCGCTCGCAGCTAAATGATTGGTTTTTGGGGGCTGCGCGTCCTGACAGCCGTCAGGCCCCGCCCCCAATACCTTTCTTTCCCGAGGTGCATGAGGAGGTCACGAGATCCTGGAAGTCCCCGTTGTCTTCCCGTGATCGTTCGGCGGCCTCCTCCGAATGGAGACTCCATCCCCAGACAGTTCAGCTGATTTGGGAACAGTTCGGCGACACACAGGTAGATCTGTTTGCCTCCCACGACTTAACCTATTGCCGCTTGTTTTACTCCCTGACCGAGGGAACCCTCGGCATGGATGCACTAGCGCACAGCTGGCCGCGGGGCCTCCGCAAGTATGCGTTTCCCCCAGTGAGCCTTCTTGCACAGACCCTGCACAAGATCAGGGAGGACGAGGAGCAGGTCCTTTTGGTTGCGCCTCATTGGCCCCGCAGAGAGCTCCCTTTGAGCCTTTGCGGTCAGTGGAGCTTAAGTTACTGTCTATGAAGACAGCGCTCCTGGTCGCTTTGGCCTCCATTAAGAGGGTAGGGGACCTGCAGGCATTTTCGGTTGACGAAGCGTGCCTGGAATTCGGGCCGGCTAACTCTCACGTGATCCTGAGACCCCGGCCTGGATATGTGCCCAAGGTTCCCACCACTCCTTTCAGAGATCAGGTGGAGAACCTGCAAGCGCTGCCCTTAGAGGAGGCAGACCCAGCCGTGGCACTGCTCTGTCCTGTATGCGCCCTCCGTGCTTACGTAGACAGAACGCAGTGTTTCAGGACCTCAGACCAGCTCTTTGTCTGTTATGGTGGGAAGCTGAAGGGAAAGGCTCTTTCCAAGCAAAGGTTGTCTCACTGGATAGTGGACGCCATTGTTTTGGCTTACCAGACGCAGGGTCGTCCATGCCCCCTAGGGGTGAAGGCACACTCCTGGCCTCCTCCTGGGCGCTAGCGCATGGCGCCTCGCTAACAGACATCTGGAGAGCTGCAGGCTGGGCGACACCCAATACATTCGCGAGATTCTATAATCTCCTAGTGGAGCCAGTGTCCTCCCGTGTACTCGCTTCCAGTAGCCAGTAACTAGGACCTGCTCGGTGTCATCGCTTGCTCCACGGGCACCACGCTTGCTCCACTCCACGGACTGGATATGTGCGATATTCCTCAGGTGAGTTTCCTCCTCTGAAGCCCTGAGTTCCTCCAGCACTGTTGATGCCGACACCAGAGTGCATGCCTGCTCGGTCAGCCCTCGTGTTAGACTAGGTGCCTCCATGTGCATGGTTCCCCCGTTGGGCAACCCCCACATGTGTATTTCCACTGTAAGCCTCTCTGAGCATGTGTCTTTCCCATGGCAAGCCCCTTGCCACCCCGGCGTTGAAACATTCCACCCTTCGGGCTGGATACCCCAGTGTGTTCCATATGCATCCCACTCGCAGGTCATATGTGTATTCTTAAGTCCTCCCTGCGGGCAGGCATTGTGTTGCATATTTCCACGTGGGATATGCTTCCCAGTGTACCTTGGTATTCCTGTGTTAAGTCGAGTCCTTCATCCGTGCTAGTCTCACGACAGGGAGCTCAGACTTGCGCAGGGCACTGGAAGACAGCCAAGGTGGCGCGATTAGATTGGACCCCCATTTCGTCAGTCACTGACGTAACTCGGAGTGACTGAACGAAAGGGAACATCTCGGTTACGTATGTAACCCTCGTTCCCTGAGGAGGGAACAGAGACGTTATGTCCCTCTGCCACTACCGATGTACCGCTGGAACAGCTGGGAGTTCAGTCTTGGCTCCTCAGCAGGTAACATAATGCGAGATTGCCAGCGTCCTTCCTTATATACCCACGCGGTGGGGCGGAGTTACGCTATGCAAATTCTGCAGACCCATTGGCTCGTTTTGTAAGAACTCGAAGGTGATAGGCTTCTAAGCGAAACCCCCATTCGTCAGTCACTGACGTAACGTCTACGTTCCCTCCTCAGGGAAGGAGGGTTACATACATAACCGAGACGTTCTTTAAGACTGGGTGCACCCAAAACCTTCTTTTCGGGTCTTTTAAAGAAAATGAAAAGCTCTTCACTGGATGATGAACTGTCCATGTTTTCTCAGCTGTCGCCGCGAATGTTTTGGAACGTTGGAGCTCTGAAACGTCACAG
>CM077168.1:2848141-2945641 GCA_039654105.1 Coreius guichenoti
TTAAAAATTCATCATTTTTTTTAGATGTTTTGTTTAAATATGCAAATTAGGCAATATCTAATTAAATATTCACTAATTTGCATACATTTCTAGAAGAAAAATCTGAACATTGGATAAAGCCAGGTTCAAAATTCTTCATTTTTTTGACATGTTTTGTTTAAATATGCAAATGAGGCATTATCTAATTAAATATGCACTAATTTGCACACATTTCTAGAAGAAAAATCTGAACACTAGATAAAGCCAGGTTAAAAATTCTTAATTATTTTGACATGTTATGTTAACATACCTAAACGAGGAATTATCTAATTAAATATTTACTAATTTGCATACATTTCTAGAAGAAAAATCTGAACATTGGATAAAGCCAGGTTAAAAATTCTTAATTATTTTGACATATGTTATGTTTAAATATCCAAACGAGGCATTATCTAATTAAATATGCACTAATTTGCATACATTTCTAGAAGAAAAATCTGAACATTGGATAAAGCCAGGTTCAAAATTCTTCATGTTTTTTGACATATTCAAAGGTTTTTACAGAGAGGATTTTGGATATCTCTTTTTATTACTCCATAAATCAGAAAATTTTGTCAACAGCCAGAATAAAATACATTTTCAACATTTTGTGTAGGAATAAAATGTTATATAATCAGGCAAAAACCTTCAGAATATAGATAAGAATGGTGTATGTAAAGATTTCAGAAAACTCATTTTGAGAAAACGGCCTTTTAAAGATATGTACTGTAATTAAAATACAGAAGCAAATAGATAAACTGCTATAAAAGATAAACTTAAAAGTGCATTTTGCATGTTTTCTTTCCACTAGTCTGAAAAAACACTTTATGAAAAGCGAACAAGCCCAAAACAGTTTTTGCCTGTAGAGTATCGCCTTAATGAAGTTACGCTGCAAATTAGATCCATTTCGCTTCGCCTCGTTTTCTTCCTCATCCAGACCGTAACAGTGATCATATGCCTCCATATGCCCACATCTCAACATCCAATCATTGCATTGATCCATTACACTACACTCGGATGTACGTCACAACACGGAAGAAAAGACCTGCAACTACT
Source organism: Coreius guichenoti (assembly GCA_039654105.1). NCBI lineage: Eukaryota > Metazoa > Chordata > Actinopteri > Cypriniformes > Gobionidae > Coreius > Coreius guichenoti. Next base: position 2,849,216 of record CM077168.1, read on the forward strand.
TCCGTTTCATTGCAGCTTTAGTCATTTAGAAGATTATGTGACATTAATTACAGGGGAAATCCTCTTGACGCAGGAGGGTGTTAAGTGGCCCGTTCACCTTATCTAGCCAGATCATGAGGAGTGAACCTGCAATGTTTGCATTGCCATCAATGAGCGACAGTGCAATGTCTGCGTTATATCTGTTATTGATTGTGTACTGAACTACTTTAGTCGCTGAAATGCTCATGAACTCCTTCAATGGGCTTGTTTTGAAAGGTTGATGTTGCCAGACAATCTTTTTACAGCTTATCTTGACAGCACATTCCATGCACCAAATGACTTTAAAATAGCAAGAATTTGTGACATCAATGCTAAAAACCTGTCAACCCCTGCCCTAGTTGTCAAGCCAAGTTGGCAAGGTTTGGGGAAAATAGGATTTACCTTATCCTTTCTACAGAAGGACTTGTGAAATGGAGCAAGCTGTTTTTAGAAGATTAACACATTGTTGGTATTTGTGTTTAAGCACTTTGCATTCCCATGAACACTGTATGCATTGGCAGATTCCTGAAAGTTCATAAATCTTGCAGATGTGCTGGTGGTGAATGGTTTATGCATGAATATGTTGGCGTATTTTAGAGTATATGATCATAAAGAGGCTCTCTGCTGCGAACCAACAATGTTGCATGTCCAGTTGCTTTCAGTAAATGACGTGAGGTAATTTTATTATCTTGAAATTATATTCTGCAGTGTAATTATGTAATTGTGACATGAGTTTCATATCAGATGTGGGTTGGCAGGAAACTGATCACTTTATGAATTCACAGTCTAAAAAAGATAAAGGCAGCGATGGGCGCTTTCGTAATCGTAGCTTTGTAATCCTTTGCTTCGAACCAGTGTTTCGGAGCATGTATAAAACCGCCAAAGTCACGTAATCTGAGTAAACGAGGCTTTGTTGCATCATAAAAGTTTTGAAAACTGTTTTGACATTTCAATGGTTGGCCACTAGGGGGCGATGATCTTTGTGAAGCCATGAACCAGTATCTATATGTTTTTTTAAAGGGGTCCTATAATGCCCCTTTTTACAAGCTGTAAAATAAGTCTCTGATGTCCCCAGAGTGTGTATGTGAAGTTTTAACTCAAAATACCCCACAGATCATTTTTTATAGCATGTTAAAATTGTCACTTTTTGAGGGTGAGCAAAAACGCGCTGTTTTTGTGTGCGTCCCTTTAAATACAAATGAGCTGCTGCTCCCCGCCCCCTTTCTATAAGAGGGCGGAGCTTCAAGAGCTCGTGTTAGCAGCTCCGATTACCTCATGCAGACATGCACTGAAAACGTCAGAAACTGTTCAGCCTTTTATGTTCAAACCAGAGTCGGACAATGATGGAGAAACTCAAGAAGAAGTGACGACATGTAGAATGAGACAGGATGTTTCTGAATGGATAGTTGATGAATTTATGAGTTAACTATCTTCAAGTCATTGATTAGCATGTTCTGTCATGATAATCTATAAACCGCTGGTGTGGGAACTGTTGTAAGATGAGCCAGAGAATATATGAAGAGAGAACAGGTATAGTTTAGTTTAATTACAGTTATAACTTATGTTGTCATCTTGCTTTATGACACGCTATTGCATTTGTGTTCGTACTGTATTGCAATAAATGTGAAAGACGGATGACAGCTTGAGCGACTCCCAAATGTGCTGGACTACAACAACTCTTCCTCTTCTCAACATGGCCTTTGTTGCATGTTCCCGGGGGCGGGGTTTATGTACATTTTAGGGTTAATGATGTCACCAACCCGTGAAGAAGCTCGTTGTAGTCCCTACCAGCCGTTTGTTGTAGTCCTTAAAAAGCGATTTCTGTAAAAGAAAATATCTCCCTTTGCTTTGAACTTTGAGCGTCGTAACTTTGCAGATGTTCATGAAACTAGGCTATACATTTCATATCTAACTCTGTCACTTAAACTATTGTGATAAAAACAAACATACATTTTTTGGAAATTCCTTTTCAAAATGTTTGTTAACTCTTCTTAGGTTCATAAATCATTTCTATCCTTTCATTATAAGATTTGGGGCAGATCTTCATCACGTTCTGCTGTCTCCTTCTCCCTCTTATTAAGAGCTGCATGTCCGAAATCTGAAAGTTATGATTTCTTCTCTTCATCTCATTTCCTTTTACTCCCACGTGAGCTGGTACTCATAAAAACACTAAATCCTTTCTGCTCTACTTTCAGTATGTTTCTATGTTAACCTCACCCAAACTCTGGGAACTCTTTTTGATGTGTTCATAATTGCCATATAAATATTGGGAACATTGAAATGAGCTTTTATAAATGTTCTCTGGTCCCTTGAGCAAAGTTGGCAGACTTCAAATGAATTACGTTCTTCCACAATCAAGGTCCCGTTTTATCTGAGTCCTCTGCCATAAGATGAGTAGGAATGCTAAGGCTTTCTCCAGGTATTATAGACCTCCTGCCAACTCACTTATTACTCTAAAGCTGCACAACACTGGCCTCTGCTGGTGAAAGAGAACCTTGCAGTTAAAATGATCATCAGTTATGGCCTTGGCTTGCACAGACATGTTGAACATCACTTACATTAATTAACACTATATACACTATAGGACTGTCAATCAAATGAAATCAGTATCAACAAAATACATCTTACCGTTTATCAAAATCCATTTACACTGCAATTACAATTGCATAAATAAATGTTATGAGAGTAATGTTTTAAATATAACCTTATGAATATAGAAATATTGATCCCAGTTTAGATTAGGGTCCAATTCTCACTATTAACTATGACTTTTGCCTCAAAACACTCCTAATTACTGCTTAATAATAGTTAGTAAGTATTAATAATAAGCTTATTAATAGTTAGTTAGTTGTTAAATTTAGGATTAAGGGATGTAGAATATGGTCATGCAGAATAAGGCATTAACATGTGCTTTATAAGTGCTAATAAACAGCCAATATCCTAGTAATATGCATGATGATAAGCAATAGTGAGAAAATGTTGGGTACTAGAGGTGGCAGTGAGTATTAACAGGCCTAAGTGAATCATAGAATCATTCTTTCAACTGATTCGTTCAAACAGGCTGATTCATTCATGAACAAAGTGACCACTGGCTGCGTCCGAAATTGCATACTAGGTACTTGTTTTGAATGAGTAATTACTTCACAACTGCTAAAAAGGTATGTTCTATATACAAACCCGATTCCAAAAAAGTTGGGACACTGTACAAATTGTGAATAAAAAATGAATGCAATAATTTACAAATCTCATAAACTTATATTTTATTCACAATAGAATATAGATAACATATCAAATGTTGAAAGTGAGACATTTTGAAATGTCATGCCAAATATTGGCTCATTTTGGATTTCATGAGAGCTACACATTCCAAAAAAGTTGGGACAGGTAGCAATAAGAGGCCGGAAAAGTTAAATGTACATATAAGGAACAGCTGGAGGACCAATTTGCAACTTATTAGGTCAATTGGCAACATGATTGGATATAAAAAGAGCCTCTCAGAGTGGCAGTGTCTCTCAGAAGTCAAGATGGGCAGAGGATCACCAATTCCCCCAATGCTGCGGCGAAAAATAGTGGAGCAATATCAGAAAGGAGTTTCTCAGAGAAAAATTGCAAAGAGTTTGAAGTTATCATCATCTACAGTGCATAATATTATCCAAAGATTCAGAGAATCTGGAACAATCTCTGTGCGTAAGGGTCAAGGCCGGAAAACTATACTGGATGCCCGTGATCTTCAGGCCCTTAGACGGCACTGCATCACATACAGGAATGCTACTGTAATGGAAATCACAACATGGGCTCAGGAATACTTCCAGAAAACATTGTCGGTGAACACAATCCACCGTGCCATTCGCCGTTGCCGGCTAAAACTCTATAGGTCAAAAAAGAAGCCATATCTAAACATGATCCAGAAGCGCAGGCGTTTTCTCTGGGCCAAGGCTCATTTAAAATGGACTGTGGCAAAGTGGAAAACTGTTCTGTGGTCCGACGAATCAAAATTTGAAGTTCTTTTTGGAAAACTGGGACGCCATGTCATCCGGACTAAAGAGGACAAGGACAACCCAAGTTGTCATCAGCGCTCAGTTCAGAAGCCTGCATCTCTGATGGTATGGGGTTGCATGAGTGTGTGTGGCATGGGCAGCTTACACATCTGGAAAGGCACCATCAATGCTGAAAGGTATATCCAAGTTCTAGAACAACATATGCTCCCATCCAGACGTCGTCTCTTTCAGGGAAGACCTTGCATTTTCCAACATGACAATGCCAGACCACATACTGCATCAATTACAACATCATGGCTGCGTAGAAGAAGGATCCGGGTACTGAAATGGCCAGCCTGCAGTCCAGATCTTTCACCCATAGAAAACATTTGGCGCATCATAAAGAGGAAGATGCGACAGAAGACCTAAGACAGTTGAGCAACTAGAAGCCTGTATTAGACAAGAATGGGACAACATTCCTATTCCTAAACTTGAGCAACTTGTCTCCTCAGTCCCCAGACGTTTGCAGACTGTTATAAAAGAAGAGGGGATGCCACACAGTGGTAAACATGGCCTTGTCCCAACTTTTTTAAGATGTGTTGATGCCATGAAATTTAAAATCAACTTATTTTTCCCTTAAAATGATACATTTTCTCAGTTTAAACATTTGATATGTCATCTATGTTGTATTCTGAATAAAATATTGAAATTTGAAACTTCCACATCATTGCATTCTGTTTTTATTCACAATTTGTACAGTGTCCCAACTTTTTTGGAATTGGGTTTGTAGTATGAATGCAATCTGGATGTACTACATCGGTCATGTTGTCATTATCATGTGACTTACCAGTGTCAGCTGCGTCACGTCACCGCCATTCACAAATAATCTCCCACTTATTTTCATTCTTTTCAGTGATTCTTTATTCTAGAATTTTGAGTTAATAAAGTACTTTAAGGGGGTTTTGCTGTCAAAAGCAAGAGACGTAGGTCAGTGGAATGAAAAAAAGCACCCAGACAGCAACATAATGTAGGCCCAGATCCGGTGTTGTGCCGAATTCCGACCCCCTGCCAAATTATTACCCTCCTCGTTGAAGTCGCTGACCTGATTGCCTAATCCTAAACCCTCCCCCACACCTACTCCTAAACCTACCAATACTAGGGGGGTAATAATCTGGCATGGGGTCCGAATTCGGTACAACACCGGCCCACATCTGGTACGTGTGGAAAGTTTAACTTATTTTAACTTGAGCGCCATGTTTTTAGAACGCGTTGATGCATCCCAATTCGCCTACTTATACTATGCCCTAAAAGTATGTACTGTTTTTGTGAAGAAAAAGTACATACTTTTGAGTGTGTAGCAGCAGAGGAGGCAAGCTTTGGGACATACTACTTCATCATCTTTAATGGACAGCTCTGTCGCTTAGTTACGTGAATCCTGTCACCATTAAACTGCCCTGTCAATCATCTTGTCACAGTTAAAACCCTCCACATTCAATTCAATTTAATTTCCTTTTCCATTTCGGAGAGAAATGTTGTAGCACATTGATCTGCCAGTTGTGGGTCTTTCATGCGCAGACTCTCCTCATGTGTTTGCAATTTTTTGTAAAAAAAAATGTGTTTGCTCATGCGTATGTGGGGTAACTCAGCGCTATTTTATCATATTACACACATTTGTGTGTGTTGAAAGTTATGTTATAATGCTACTCTGTGCGTTCGCTCGCCGGCTGCTATGAGACACTCAATGAGACACTCACACTGCAGTGAGCTAGATCGATATTAGAATATCATATTAATAAATGCTGGATGGCTTGTGTTGCTAAATGGCATGCAATTAATTTTAAAACATTGTATGATGGAGAAAATGCTGTATTACTGTACAATAATTTGCTTTCTGCCTATAAATGTATCCAAACAGTTGCTCACCTGTCTAATAAAACACATCATATATTAAAGCGCCTTTGGTGTTTCCATACGGAATAAAACCAGAAATAGAGGGTAACGCGGGTATGATGTCATTGGTAGGCGATGCATGGACATGGTCCGTGTCCTGGTTAAAATTGCTTATTTCTCTGGATTTAAACATGGTTGGAAACGTTTGGGATAATGTAAGTACACAAGTCAACAAGGGGTTAGGCTTGCCCCCTTAGTTCCAGTGAAAGGAACTCTTAATGCTTCAGCATACCAAGACATTTTGGACAATTTCATGCTCCCAACTTTGTGGGAACAGTTTGGGGATGACCCCTTCCTGTTCCAACATGACTGCACACCAGTGCACAAAGCAAGGTCCATAAAGACATGGATGAGCGAGTTTGGTGTGGAGGAACTTGACTGGCCTGCACAGAGTCCTGAACTCAACCCGATAGAACACCTTTGGGATGAATTAGAGCGGAGACTGCGAGCCAGGCCTTCTCGTCCAACAAGTGGTTTTTGGATATTTTAATCCAAAAATCTTACATATTGTGCCTTTAACTGTCTTTCGCACACATCCGCCATGTTTGTATTTTTTTTAACACGTTTTAGCCGTGTTTGTAGTTCTAATCAAATCCTCGTCCAATGTGCAATATTAGCCGTTAGAGTGTGCACGGATCTGCATACTCATTTCAACATACTACGATTTGGGACACACTAATTCCAATTTCGAATACTATTTAGGACGATAGTATGCGAGCATGCGAAAAGACGAAAGAACCCCAACAGTGTAGAGAAATGGTGAAATTGTTTTGCTACACAATGCAGCCTACGGCTCAACTGTTCTGCCCGCTGAAGCGAATCCATGAGCGGAGCACACATTTACATGTGTGTACATCTGTGTACATCTACATCTGGCTGCACAATGTGTCTGCTTCATGTGACACTGTGTTGCTGTTGTTCCCACACAGAGGAGCAGTGGGGGGTGGAGGGGGCTCTTCTTGTTTGTCTACAAACATGTATTATACCAGTGGATGTCACGGGCGCATGTGGCAGAGAGGAGATCTGATTGGCTGGGAGGGAGGGAAAATATTTTCAAGGAAATTAATTAAATACTATCAACAAATAGGCTCAAATAAACAGCACACAGCATAAGGAGAGTGTGTTCTCTCGCTCTCAGACTCACAAGTCTGGCCAGAACCTTCACACATCATAGAATCTGAATCAAAACTCCCACACTTGAAGATGTAATGCAGCAACGATCTATTAAAACAGTTAGCTTATCGACTAAACTGCACTGACACTATCGATTGAGAACTGCTGAATTGAGCTGGATAATGTTACTAGCTTTAGCAACATTAGCAACGTTTACATGGACAATAAATAAAGTGATGGGGTTGATGAGCGTGTTTATATGTCACAAGCTTTAAACCGGATTTAATCTTTTAACATGCGCTCACTGCACGCATACACGAGTTTCCCGCTGTTGTCGCATACTAACCACCCTCATAATATTTATCTAATACGGAGAATAGTTGCAATACAGAATTATTAGCAACATGCTAGCAACGTGCTAAATCATGCTAGCAACATGCTAACTCATATTAGCAAAACATGCTAAATCATGCTAGCAACTTGTTAAATCATTGTAACAACGTTCAATCATGCTAACATGCTAAATCATGCTAGTAACATGATAGCAGTGTGTTAAATATTGCTAGCAACATGTTAAATCTTGCTAGCAAAACGTTAAATCATAGCAACATGCTAACAACATGCTAAATCATGCTAGCAACATACTTATCATGGTAGCATCATGCTAGCAATGTTCTAAATAATGCTAGCAACATGTTAAATCATGCTGGAACATGCAAAATAATGCTAGCAAACATGTTAGCAATGTGTTAAATCTTACTAGCAATGTGTTAAATCATGCTAGCATCATGCTAAATCATGCTAGCAAAATACTTATTATGGTAGCATCATGCTAGCAACATGTTAAATCATACTAGCAATGTGCTTAATCATGCTAGCAACATGTTAAATCATGCTGGCAAACGCAAAATAATGCTAGCCAAACATGTTAGCAATGTGTTAAATCTGGCTATCAATGTGTTAAATAATGCTAGCAAAATGCCAAATCATGCTAGCAACATGTTAAATCATTTTAGCAATGTGCTTAATCATGGTAACATGTTAAATCATGCTAGCAACATGCTTATCATGGTACCATCGTGCTAGCAAATGTTAAATCATTTTAGCAATGTGCTTAATCATGGTAACATGTTAAATCATGCTAGCAACATGCTTATCATGGTAGCATCATGCTAGCAATGTGCTAAATAATGCTAGCAACATGCTTAATCATGCTAGCAACATGTTAAATCATGCTAGCAACGTGCTTAATCATGCTAGCAACATGTTAAATCATGCTAACAAATCTATCTGTCTATCATCTGTCTGTCTGTATTGCCTTCAAAACATTTAAACTTTAAACTACTTAAAACTGAAAACCTTCAAACTTCAAGCTTTTAAAACTTTTTCAGACTTTCTGGTCAGACTTTCTCAAGCCAACTTTTTGACAAACTTTTTTATCTAGTTATTATTGAAATTTTTGGTTATACTTTATACACTCTACTAACTACAAGTCACTTTGCAACTACATATCAACTAGCAGTCATTAGGGCTGGTTCACACAGAACGCGTTTCTTCATTCCACTGCACAACTTTTCCATTGTTTTTCAATGTAAACATGCATTAGATGGACGTCTTTAAACATTGAGCTTGCGCCTCGCTTTTTTAACAGCAGAAACATGGTCTGTGTGAACCGGCCCTTAGAGTATTAGTAGATTGTTAGAGTTAGGGTTCGGATTAGTAAATAAGTTCACATGCATTTTCAAAGTTATTAAGCAGACAGTCTACTAATACTCTAATGACTGCTAGTTGACATGTAGTTGCAAGTTACTTGTAGTTAGTAGACTGTCTGGTGACACTTTAGAATACTGTTCTGTCATTAATGAATAACTACACAGGAACAAATGAGTAACGCATTATTAACATTCTAGTAACTACTATTAACTAACAAGAAACTCTAATTAACGAATTAGTAAGTAATAGTGCTCAGTTGAATGTGGTAGTTCACTATTAGTTAATCAATAACTACTATTTATTTCACACCTCCCAGAGGACTACTAAGAACTACTAGATTCATAATTAACATGAATAATGCATAATATATAATTAATTCTAAAGTGAAGGTTATAGTAACCCACTAGTAATGACTCAAGTGTTACCAAATCCTTTAGAAGTAATTGCTAATTATTTGGATCAGTTTTCTAAAGTGAAAAACATGATAACTCTCTAGTAATGACTGAAGTCATTGTAAGCTGCTGAGGTTTTTGTAAGTTTTTGGATAGTAATGGCTTCTGATGGATTTGGTAACACTTGAGTAATTACTAGTGGGTTACCATGATCTTCACTTTAGAATACTGATCCAAATAATTAGTAGCTCCTTTAGAAGGACGTACACTCTTAAAAATGCTGGGTTAAAAAACAAACATTTCTGGGTTATTTGGCAACCCAGCGCTGGGTAAATATTGGACAGAACACATGCTGGGTTATTTTTAAACAGCTTGTTGGGTTTTATACATTAACCCATTTGCTGGGTTGTTTTTTAGAAAGTGCTGGGTCAGTCAATTTGATATTGAAGGTTTTTCATTTTAAATAATAAAATGCACTTTAAAATCTCTGTTTTATATATATATATAGGACAGGAACAGTTCATATACAATATTTTTTATTCAAGTCAGACTTTTACAGTCATAAAATACTCAAAAACATTTAGTAAATGTTTTAGGATGTGACAGGAGCAGCAACAGCAGGCAATGGGAATCTGTGGGAAGAAAACTGCTTGCTGTTCCAGTTCATTAAATGACAATCTTATATATTCATTTTTGAAAAGTTACATAAAAAAACAGCTTTACTTTGTGCCATCTCGTCTGTCAGACATTTAAGATTCAACCCGTCAAACGCATAGCGTGACCACAGCCGCGACGCTAGTGCACTAGATCATGGGTTTTCAAACCGGGGTCCGGGGACCCCCAGGGGTCCTACAGAAGGTTCTAAGGGGTCCCCAGAAAATTTCAGGGAATAAAAAGACAAAGCAAAAATGGTTAAACTGAAAACATTCTAACTGAATTTAAGAATTGTATATGTTTGCTTTGTATCTTTCTAGTGAGTTTTTCTCACTATAGTCCCCTTTATCTTGCTCACTGGGGTTGTAAGGCAGTATTCCTAACGCAGTACGTAAGCTGCTTACATACATTTATTGTGAAAGTTGCTTGTACAAATCATTTTTTTTGAAAATGTTCTTCTTCAGGTTTATACATCCAACATTAAGTATAGCCAATTTAAGTTTGGAAACAACATGTTGTATTTATAATGTCACACTTATTATTTATCTAACAGTTTAAATGTTTTTTCATACATAAAAATATGTGACCCTGGACCACAAAACCAGTCATAAGTCGCACGGGTATATTTGAGGCAATAGCCAACAATACATTGTACGGGACAAAATGATCGATGCCAAAAATCATTAGGATATTAAGTAAAGATCACGTTCCATGAAGATATATGTATAAATCTTTATTTTAAAAAATTGACCCTTATGACTGGTTTTGTGGTCCAGGGTCACATATGCAGATGGATTTTAGGAAGGGGGTCCCTCATAAAAGGTTTATCATATTTGGGGGTCCTTGGCATCATAAAGTTTGAAAACCCCTGCACTAGATCAGCAGCGCTCCTATCACAGTCAGTGGCGCGCACGGCGGAAGGACAGCGATGTCGCGTTGTGTTCCAGCCCTGGGCGCGCATTCGTTTGGCGGGAGGTGAAACTTCCTGGTGGTGTCGACGCGTTCATCAGCTGTGACTTACGTGTAAACAAAAAAGGTAAAATGTGAGACTACAGACATTTTCCTCTTTGCACAGTAATAATTTGATAGGAATACTATGTAATACAAACCTTAATTTCATTCAGGAAGTTTCCCCTCAGGACGTTTTCTCTCAGAACAAAACGGAAAATGACCGTTGACAAATGTATCCAGTTTTAACCGTTTTTTTAACCGGACCGTTACATTGACCCAACGCTGGGTAGGTATGTGATGACCCAGCAGCTGAGTTACAGAAAAACTACCCAGCACTGGGTAAAAATGTTAAAAAATAACCCAATAAAATGACCCAGCAGGCTGAAGCTAGTATTTCGGTTAAAAAAAAATAATCCAGCGTTTTTCAGAGTGACCCAGCACTGGGTAAAATGTTAAAAATAACCCAATAAAATGACCCAGCAGGCTGAAGCCAGCATTTTTTAGAGTGTAGTAACAATTGAGTCATTACTATCCAAAACTGTACAAAAACCTCAACAGCTTACAATGACTTCAGTCATTACTAGAGAGTTATCATGTTTTTCACTTTAGAAAACTGATCCAAATAATTAGCAATTACTTCTAAAGGATTTGGTAACACTTGAGTCATTACTAGTGGGCTACTATAACCTTCACTTTAGAATTAATTATATATTATGAATTATTCACGTTTATTATGAATCTATATTTAGTAGTTAGAAAAAAATAGTAGTTATTGATTAACTAATAGTGAACTACCACATTCAACTGAGCACTATTACTTACTAATTAGTTTCTTGTTAGTTAATAGAATGTTAATAGTGCATTACTCATTTGTTCCAGTGTAGTTATTCATTAATGACAGAACAGTATTCTAAAGTGTTATCGATTGTCTAAAGTGTTGCCCATTTTTATTTAATTTCTCACCACATTTATTCTGTAATTTAACAGATAGTGTTCATTTTTATGCATCCAGTCCTGCATTAAGTAATGTTAGCATGTTTCACATGATCAGATTTCACACAGCCTCCCGTCCTGCTGTGGAATACTGGGACTAATACAAAATGACCCCTGAAAAACAGATGCAAGTATTTGGGTGGGAGGGAGCAGTCGACTGCTGGCAAGCTCTTTAGGCAATATATGACCGTAAGATGAAGTCACAAACATTGCGACTGGAGTCGACTCCCACTCATCGGGCAGCACAGTCAATGCTTTATGTGAAGAAGTACCAGCTGGTGCCACGGTCTCATAGTCCTCCATACTTATTTGTGTGCATCAGAAACTAGGAAATGGACATGCAGTTTAAGCGTAAATCCACGACTACCATCTTCGGCTGTGTGTTTGCATTATTCCTTCCCAAAATCTGCTTTGCTGAGAAAAGTAAGTAACTTGTTTCAGATTTTAGATCAAAGTATTTGCTATTGTGTGGGTACGAGATGCATCAGTCTCTCTCTGTGGGTATTTCGTATGATGGAAGGGATTTCAGTGGCAATAAAAAGACGCCATGTCTGTTCATTGTCATTGGACGAACAGAATGTAGAGGCTCAAAATATGTCTAATGTTCAAAATACTTTCCTACACAAATTGTGTCATCACTGTAAACAAACTGCCTCTTAAAATGGGTCACACTTTATATTAGGTGTCTTTACCGACTGTGCATACATCAAAATTAATAATAATAATTGTTAGATACTATGAACACTTGTATTGCAAAACACTTGTGCTGTTATTGAGGTGGATACGAGTAAGGGTCAACAGTGTAATTATAGATGTAATTACAATGTAATGAATTATTTAAATGTTAGTTACATAGTAGTAAAAGGGATAGTTCACCCAAAAATGGAAATGACCCCATGATTTACTCACCCTCAAGTCATAGGTGTATATGACTTTCTTCTTTCAGACAAACACAATCAGAGTTATATTAAAAAATGTCCTGGCTCTTCCAAGCTTTATAATGGCAGTGAAAGGGGGTCGAGATTTTGAAGCCCAAAAAAGTGCATCCCTCCATCATAAAAGTAATCCATACGGCTCCAGTGGTTAATAAAGGCCTTCTGCCGATCCTACACTTCTGGGGGCCCTAAGCAGTCATCCCCTGTCAATGCATTCTTAAAAACCCCCAAATTTCCATAAACTTAAGTAATAATTACAATGGGTTTCAGTATGCAAGGTGCACTGCCAGTTTTCTATAGGCTAATAGAATTAAAACATCAAGGAAACAAACTGCGAGTTATGAAAAACGTATATAAATATGTAAAGGGAAACCCATTAAAACATTAAATTGGCAGTAGGAACAATGAAGTAGAATTAAAACTGAATTTTTGTTGACAGCTAAATAAATGCTGTTTTAATAGTAATGCTCTCTGGCACCATCTATCTGTCAGAAAACTATAACACACAGCCGAACTGGCTTTCTAAATGTGCGATTTACTAACAAAATTACAGCATGATAAATAAAAAAGGCATGGTTGTTTCAACCCAAATGTGGGTCAAATATGGACAAACCCAACTGTTGGGTTACATTTTTTAATCCAATGGTTGGATTTGTCCATTTTGACCCAAATCTGGGTTGAAACAACCCAGCATTTTTTAGAGTGAAGAATGCTTAGATAAAGATATGAAAGTACATCAATAAATCTCTAATGAGCTCATTTTAGACTAATGAGCTTTGTTTTTAAAGTACCTGAGTCCACACAGGTTGGAATACTGAACAGGAATGTTTATTTCATACATAAACCACGCATACGGACGTTTTGATTATTGATGTGTACCAACACAAAGCGAAAGTTACATTACATCATGGGGCATTTCTAACGAAACACGGTGGAGACCTGGACTGGACTTATTGGTTTACGACTTGCTTATGAATTTATTGCTTTGTCAAGACTAAATAAGAAACTAGATAAAAAAAGTTTGTAGACAAACTTTAAGTTGGCTTGAAAAAGCCTAGCCAGAAAGTTTGAAATAGTTTTAAAAGCTTGAAGTTTGAAATTGTTTTAAAAGTTTGAAACTTGAAGTACTTTAGTAGTTTTGATAGATAGATAGATTGTTAGGGTGTTGCTATGTGGTTGCTAAAGTACTCAGGGTGGTTGCTATGCGGTTGCTAGGGTACTCAAAGTGGTTGCTAGGATGTTGCTATCTGGTTGCTAGGGTACTCAGGGTGGTTGCTAGGGTATTCATATGCGGCTGCTAGGGTACTCAGGGTGGTTGCTAAGGTCTTGCTATGTGGTTGCTAGGGTACTCAGGTGGTTGCTATGCGGTTTCTAGGGTACTCAGGGTGGTTGCTAGAGTGTTGCTAGGGCACTTGGGGTGGTTGCTAGGGTGTTGCTATGTGGTTGCTATGGTACTCGGGGCAGTTGCTATGTGGTTGCTAGGGTGTTGTTAGGGTACTCAGGGTGGTTGCTAGGGTGTTGCTATGCAGTTGCTAAGGTATTCTGGGTGGTTGCTATGCGGTTGTTAGGATGTTCTGGATGGTTGCTATGCTGTTGCTAGGGTGTTCTGTCTGGTTGCTATGCTGTTGCCATGGTGTTCTGGGTGGTTGCGAGATAGATAGATAGATAGATAGATAGATAGATAGATAGATAGATAGATAGATAGATATAAATCATTATTTAAAAAATTTCCACAGGACTCTGCGAATGTTTAGTAGACACTGCACATATATTTGCATGTTATAAAGAAATATATTTACATTATGGTAAATTATCGTCATGTTTATTTTATATAGGGGTGAGCAAGGGGGCCCCCTGGTGGTTCGGGGGCCCTAAGCAACTAGCGTAGTTTGCGTATAGGCAGGATCGGCTCTGACAACAGCCTTCTTCTACTGTATAGGCAGTCAAGGTATATTGAAAGCCCATATTGCCAGCAGTGAAGTACCCTTCAAAGACATTTAATGGGGCCAAGTGGTAATATATGTTTTCTCTCTGCAGTTTGTACAGTCCCCTCAGAGCCTGTGACGATTAAAGAGAACAACACCGATGACACAGTTGTTGTCCATATTAACACAACAACAAAGGATGTAACGCTGAATCTCACAGAGAATCCTGGAAACGCATTCTTTCTGAGAGGGTCAGAACTGGTGGCAAAGAAAGGCCTGGACTTTGAAGTATGTTTATTTCATGACTTTCCATTGTCTTGTGTGCAATTTGAGGAACAAGACTATGATGACCCTGCTGGAAAAACTAAAACCTGCTTCAGTCTGATTTTCTTCCTCAGTAACTATTTTTGTCTTTTTTTCCAGTACAAATATCTAAATATTCTTAAATCAAGATGCATTTACTTGCGAAGTGAAATGACTTAAGATATTAAGTCTTGTTTTCTGAAAAAAAAAAAAAAAAAAACATAAGTGAGTTTGTGCTTAAAACAAGAAAAAAATATCTGCCAGTGGCATCAAGACAAGAGATGTCACATGTGTTTAAGATGGCACATGTGTTTAAATGGTTTCTGTCTGGTCATTCATGGTCACTATCTGATCCAAGCTGGTAATGGATAAATGTTTAATCGGATAATTGGCCAAATTATCAGCCAGTTCACCTAGTTTAAACCTGCTGGTGGACCAAACTGGACTGACAACAAACCAGCTGCCATCTTCCAAATACCAGTTTGACCATCTTAAGCTAATATGATTTTGGTTAAACATGATGAAAATTCACATTTAAAGATCACAGAAGTTTGATCCTAACTTCAGTTGATATTAACCTGTTTTCCAGACACTTTCAGGTCCTGAAGAGCTGACTGTCCAGGTCAGATGTAATAAAACTGGCTACAGAAGTGTAAGTTACTCACAAGTACAAGTAAATGAATTCTGTGCAGACCAATGTAAAACAAAAAGAGACTATTTGACCTAAGTGAAAATAGCAGCATTTTCTTTGTATTAAGTGTAAATAGTGATAATATTTGCCCCTCAGTTTATTGTAGAATAAAACAGTATGCAATAATAATAACATATTGAGTGTGTAAATGATTATATTTATTAAAATCATTAAATTGATGCCGCCTTATTGGGACAAAACCCTCCCTACACCTACTAACCCTACCTGATAAACACTTTATTCCTACTTTTAAATACCCGTTAGGTACTCTATTTCCACTTTTCAAATATTTTCCTAATTTTTATTTAAACTAATCGCCTTTCCGATCTGATATGCGATGGGAAAAGGGAGAAGAAAGAGTTCAGAAAATCCGGGTTGATTTTGTCAAAAGTGACACTGACACTGATCCTGTTATCAGACAGGTTTCTTTTGTAATTTTGTCAGACATTGGTGGGCGGAGTTAGTGTAAATAGCCTTTGCCAACAAGGCAGGCTATTTGCACCTACTGTCAATAGACACTCTGAAACAGGCAAGTACTCCAAACAGTCACTGCATTAGATAAAATGTGAAACCATGTGTCATTTATTTGAAAGAAAGATAGCACAAGCTCACAAAAATATATTTTTTTAGGTTTAAAATATTTAAAAACTAGAGAAAATGAAGACAAAAATGATTTCTTCACTTTGTTGTCAAACATTAGTGGAACATGTGTAACCGGTCCTACTCGACCCGCGGCGATCGGGATTCGAACAGGCGTGGGAGGCGGACGCTAAAGACCGCAGCCACTAGCACACCTCTTGAGACCAGGGGAGTGAGGTTAACACGCACAGCTCTTGCTGGCCTACGTTACAGTCAGCCCCCTAAACCTCACTCCCATCTGGGTCACGGCACCAAATATAACCAGTCCTACTCGACCCGCTCCGAGCGGGACTCTAATCGGTGTCTCCGGCATGGGAGGCGCGCACACCAAGAAGTACGCTAAAGACCGCAGCCGCTAGCGTCTGTCACCAGCGCACCTCTTGAGGCCAGGGGAGTGAGGTTTACACGCACAGCCATCCGGGTCACGGCACCAAATGTAACCGGTCCTACCTGACCCACTCGGAGCGGGATTCAAACTGGCATCTCGGGCGTGGGAGGCGGGCACGATAACAAGGACGCTCAAGACCGCAGCTGCTAGCGTCAGTCACTAGCATGCCTCTTGAGGCCAGGGGAGTGAGGTTTACACGCACAGCCATCCGGGTCACGGCACCAAATGTAACCGGTCCTACCTGACCCACTCGGAGCGGGATTCGAACTGGCATCTCGGGTGTGGGAGGTGGGCGCGATAACAAGGACGCTCAAGACCGCAGCCGCTAGCGTCAGTCGCTCGAATCGGAGTCTCTGGCATGATAGGCGCGTGTGCTAACAAGGACGCTAAAGACCGAAGCCTCTAGTGTTTTGAGACCAGGGGAGTGAGGTTAACACGCACAGCTCTTACTGGACTATGTTACACTCAACCCCCTAAACCTCACTCCCATCCGGGACACGGCACCAAATGTAACCGGTCCTACCCGACCCACTCCGAGTGGGACTCGAACCGGCATCTCTGGTGTGGGAGACGCTAACAAGGACGCTAAAGACCACAGCCGCTCGCGTTTGTCGCTAGCGCACCTCTTGAGGCCAGGGGAGTGAGGTTTTACTCACACAGCTCTTAATATCTGGTTACACATGTTGATAGTTAATGTGATGAACTACACCTGTGGTGAGTGAACTTGAGGAGAACTGCCTTAATTCACAAAAAATTCCATTGGAACCAGCTGATTAAAAGTAATTACAAGTATGGCTCAGAAAAGCTCTGGCCTTTATCATTTGTTGGCAGATATGTTATCTAATGCAATGACATCCATGCATTTTTAGTGTCCCAATCCTTTTGGGGGTCACTGTTAGCCTATTTTGCAGATTGCTATAGTAGTTTAATAGTGGTATTATTTTAAGGATCTAGCCAGCTGTTACATCTGTAGTTTTGACCTTTCATATTCATATACATTTTATCTACAGATCACTCTGATTGTGATTGTTCGAGTTGAGAATATCAATGACAACCCTCCGTCATTTGACCAGAGCGAGTATACACTTGACGTAAATGAGGTGAGAGCATGTTATTCAATGTTTTTCCTGGTAAGACATGTTCTAAATAATTATTGTTGGTTCTGGAACAACATTTGTACTAACTGTACAAATGTGGCTTAAACAATATTCTAATCATTCTATCCTATTCAGGAGTTCTATAGGGTTCAGTTTAAAAATCACAGATACGTACATCATAAGTCAGACAGCCAACAGTTTCTAGACCAACTGTCAATGTAAGGATGTTGTCATTCTAATCCATAAATGTTACATTGTGTGTGCATTGCACAGCTTACACCAGTTAATACCAGCATTGCCCGGATTGAAGCGATCGATGATGATTCTGAGATTCTGTATTATTCTATGGAACCAACTCTAGTAAGTAACCAATTCCTTTTATCTTATCTCAAGAGTAGTTCACCTAAAAATAAGCCAGACATCATTCACTCATACTCATGTCATTTCAAACCCACAAGTTTCTTTCTTCTATAGACCACAACAGAAGTTTAGCAGAATGTCCAAGCTGCTCTTCATCATATAGTGAAAGAACCAAGGGCTGTCAAGCTCCAAAAAGACAAAACAGAACCGCAAAAGCATCATAAATGTGACTAGTGTGCTATTAAGTCTTTCGAAGTCATATGATGGCTTTGTGTGAAGATCAAAATGAAACTTAAAGGGTTAGTTCACACCAAAATGAAACTTCTGTTGTTCCAAACCAGTAAGACTTTCATTCATTCGTAACACAAATGAAGATACTTTTTAAAGAAATCTGAGAGATTTCTGTCCCTCCATTGAAAGTTCATTCACCCAAACATCAGCTTGGGTAAATTCTTTAAATTGTTCATAATGTAGAGAACGTAATCAATGTGAACGTAATCAATGCAAACCTTTAAAAGTTTCAAAGTTTTGGGTAAATGGATCTTTAATGGAGGGAACGAAAGTTTCAAAGTCTTATGGATTAAGAAGGCATGAGAGTGAGTGATTGATGGCAGAATTTTCATGTTTGGTTAAACTATGCCATTAAGTCATTATTTGCTGAAAATCAAACATGGTCCTTCAAGATGCATTATGTCAGGTCTGATGTCAATGATGGAATATGGCCTGTGACCAATTCCAACAGTTATGTTTAAAAATGTGCAAGCTTGAATGAGAATTTAGAGCTATTGTTTTGGATGAATATCAGTATGAGTAAAGCTGGGTTCACGCTGTATGATTTTGGCCACGATTTGGCCGTCTGAGACAAATTTTCCGAATCCTAAAAGATTCCTCTGATCCTAGGCTAAAATCTGAAGTCTTTGATCGCTAGTTTTACATGTTTGCCAACAGGCGACTAATGAACATTGCGATCAAATTTGACCAAATTTGAATTCTGGCAGTGTTTTGAGGCGCAGTCCTGTAGTGTGACTTCTCCTACAACGACTGTCAAATCAAAACCCAATAGGAGTGCAGATCCTGATGACGCAATTAGTGCAACCACCACTTGCTCCACACCAATCGTCTTTCCATTTTTCTTTTCAAGAAAACCCATGGTCAAAATTAATGCTAGAGATTGTTTTTGTTTGCTAGCCACCATTTCTGTCCTGCATGTAATGCAGCTCACAGTCACCGAACGCATCACAGATTAATGATGTAAAACACCAGACAGGTCTTCTTGCATGCATCTGTTTTTAACACGTCTTGACTGCTGTACAGTCTGACATTAATGACAACTGAGATCCTACAGTGTGACATGGCTTACAGCCATACAGTACAGTTCGTACAGTCTGACTGTCACGTTCTGCCTGTGTTTACTTTCATTTTCATGAACTTTTAGTTTGTTTAGAGTATGCGCTGTGCGTGGCTGGTTCTTCACTAATTGTAGAGGAGGAAGCCTGCTCCACACCATCTATGCCCGTCCTTATCCTGCCTGCCCAAAATCCTCCAGTGGATCACCGCAGACCAAGAGACCCAACTTATGCCCGCAACGGAGCCAGAGCCAGCAGCCTAGTCCGTCCCAGAGGAAGAGTCTGAGGTCCCGGCTGACCAGGTGTGTAAGCCGGTCATTACATACGTGCCAGTGGGAATATAAGTGGAGCTGGAAGAAGAGGAGTGTCTGATAGACTGGGGAGATGGAGATAGCGTTTCCCACCATGATCCATACCCATAAACCGCTTCTGCCTCTAGAGGTCCCATCCATCACAGAGTTCTTCATCGTCGCTAGTCCTGTCCTGCACAAATGTTTGTTCATCGTCGCTGGTCTTGTCTAGCTCTTCCAGTCACCAGCTCCGCCGTGGCGTGGGGATTCCCTGGCTCCGCTTCCTGCGAGCCCTCAGCTCCACTTCGGCTCTGCCCTGGCTCATCTCCCCCTCAGCTCCACCTGGGACCATCGTCCTTCTGGCTCCACAAGGCTCCATCGTCCCACTGGCTCGACCTTGGTCAGTCATCACTCTACCATCGCCACGGACTTCCAGACCTTCGACTACACCTCATTCCTCCACCCCTATGGCTCCGTCTGGCTCTGCCTCTGTCCTCACTCACAATGACGTTGCATCAGTCCTCCGGCACCTTTGCTCCACCTCGGCTGCTCGTTACCACGTCTACGCCTTGGTCTCCTGGTCCATTGATGTCACCTGGTGTCATGGTCCATCGTATTCCGCCTGGGCCTCCACATCTCCCAGCGTCACTGGTGTCAGTTGGGCTCAAGTTTCTACCTTGGCTCCTTCCTCCATCAGTTCCGCTGTAGGTCACCTTCCTCCTGGCTGTCTCTTGGGTTGCTCTAGGCTCTCGTCGGCCGTTCGCTCCTCCATGGGACCTTCCACTGTTCGCTCCTCCAAGGGACCTTCCACCTTCCGCTCCTCCATGGGTCCTTCCACAGTTAACTCCTCCATGGGTCCTCCCACCATCAACGCCTCCATGGGTCCTCCCACCATCAACTCCTCCATGGGTCCTCCCACCATCAACGCCTCCATGGGTTCTTCCACTGTCAGTGCCTCCATGACTCCACCTTGGTTTCTTCTGCCGGCAATCCTGCCTGGTTCCTGCTCTGTGCCGGCCCCTCATCCACCTCCAGAGCCCCAAGCCTCCCTCCCTCATATCATCAGTTACGGCACGAGGACACGCCTTCCCTCCCCGCGCCTTCTTTCACGTTCTGCCTGTTTGTGCACGCTGCCGCGTTGTGTTTGCTCCCTTTGATCTGTTTTGATTTATTTAATAACCTACTCTGTTATTTTGAACTACTATCTTCATCTTCTTTGGACATTAAACGTTACACTGACAAACAACAATCGTAAAGGACTATTATAAATCGTACAGTGTGCACCCGGCTTTAATGACATTGTTCTCATATTTTCTTGAACTATTCCTTTAATATAAACGTTTCTTTACAGAACAGATACTTCAGACTTGAGACCATGTATACGCCAAACATCCTTGTGAACAAGGTTTTAGATTACGATGTCATCCAACAGGTGAAACTGATCTTGTATGCGCAGGTACGTAAAATGGTATTGTTAAATTTGAATTTGAAAACGTTAAAAGTTCTCTCCTGATCTCATGTTTAAGTCTTGACTCTAACAGGATACTCCACTGGCATCACAACATACTCCACTGCCATCACCACCGGGCGAACGCTCCTTCACAGCTACAGCAACCATCACCGTCAATATTAAAGACATTGACAACCGTCCTCCATGGTTTCAACCATGTACAAGAGTAACCACTGGAAATGCCAAAATCTGCCTGAGCCTGGGCTACAGGGGCAGGGTGAACTTAACAGAGAAGCAGGTACATTATCATTCATATTATGAGCATTGTTAATAAATGTAAGGCTGTATTTCAAAACATACAACATGAATATTTCCAGGATGGAGCCTTGCAATTGCAGCCAGGTCCAGTGTATGCCAGAGATGGAGATAAAAGCAGAAATGAGGAGATAAGCTATAAAATTGTTCGAGGTATTAAAGCATTTTTCATAACATAGCTGTTGCCCCTCAATGAACTCCACAAGCTATAACTTCTGTAATTGCCTAGGAAATGAAGACAACATATTTCAGATTGATGAGAACTCTGGCAACATATCCATGCTGAAACCAGCAGATATAGCCGGCCCAATCTCTCTCTTAGTTTTGGTGAGTTTCTTGTGCATATTATAAAGAGTATGAGAAGTCTAGTCTTCTTTATCTTCTTTATCTGTCCTTCCTAGGCTTCCCAGGTATTAAACAGAGATCAGTTTGCCACCACTTCAGTCACCATTGATGTAATGAAAAAGAGCAGAAATCCTCCGAGGTTTGAGAAGGAACGATATGAAGGGTATGTTTACAGTAGTTCAGGGCCTGAAAACATGGTGCTACGGGACAGGACGTCCAACAGACCCTTCAGAGTCAGAGCAAGGGATGAAGATTTCGCAAGTGTAAGTTTTAAGTTTAAAATTATGGTCACCCATAAACATAAAACACATTTAATAAGAGCTTGCCAGTTTCTCCCTTTATTTTTCAGGGAATCAATCCTGACATAAGATATGAAGTGCAATACAGCAGCTATGTCAATATCACAACAGATGGGTTTATACTTTTGAAGAAAGCAGTTCGGACTGATTCCTTCGCTTTGCAGGCAAGTAAATATGCATCTATTTTGAGGATATTTTAACCACAGCATAGTTGATAGCAGTTGAAATCAGTCTACTTTTACAGTTACATGGTCCCCATATTTGATTCTACATGTGTCCTAACCAGACACAACTGGTTTCAGCAAGTAATCTGTCAACAATCACTGAAAGCTTTTACCACTTATCATTTTATCATGTCACATCTGGCCCCACTTTATATAGGTATCTTTAACTAACTACTATACTGAAAAAAGTTTGGTGAAAGATTTACTTTGAAACAAGTTTCACTCAGAAATTGCGAGTAAAAAAACAACAACAAAGAAAACATTGAATTAAGTGTGAAATTTTGAAGTAGACAGACTGAAAAAGTGTTTTCTTGTAAAACAAACTTCAGTAATGTTTGTTTTATTTACAACTTAAGCATGAATCTTTACATTAAAATAAAATAATGTCTATGTTGTATTACAAAACACTTGCTGATATAGAGGTCATTTACAGTGTATATACTTACATAAAAATGAAATAAAATAAGGTTTCACTTTATTTTAAGGTGACGTAGTTACATTGTACTTACTCAAATAAGTACTGAGTAATATTAACTACATGTACTGTACTTACTATAGTGTTACGGTTAAGGTTAGTTACTTGTAATTATGCATCATTTACTGTTATTACTATAGTAATTACATGTAGTAGCGTGCAACTGAAAATAAAGTGTTACCTAAAATAAAATAAAATAATTAAATAAAAAAATTAAATAAAATAATTTCTATGTTGTATTGCAAAACATAATCTTTATTTACAGTGTATTTACGTACATAAAAAATAAAATAAAATAAATTAAAAAATACATAAAATAAAATAAAATAAAATGTATTGCAAAACACTTGCTGCTATTGTGGTCATAATATTTTTTTACAGTGTATATACTTACATAAAAATAAAATAAAATAAAATAATAAAATTAAATAAAAAATTTAAATAAATTTAAGTTAGAATTTATAGTAGTATTTAAAAATAAATTTTAGTAGCGTGCAACTACGTCATCTTAAAATAAAGTGTTACCTAAAATAAAATAAATAAAATAAAATAAAATATCTTTGTTGTATTGCAAAACAATTGTTGCTATTGAGGTCATAATCTTTTTTTACAGTATATGTACTTACGTAAAAATATAAATTAAATTAAAATAAAATAAAATCAGGTTAGACTTTATTTTAAGGTGACGTAGTTACATTGTACTTACTCAAATAAGTACTGAGTAATATTAATTAACTGCATGCACTTAATATAGAGTTATGGTTAGGTTTAGGGTTTGGTTTAGGGTTAGTTACTTGTAATAATGCATAATTTACTGTTATTACTATAGTAAGTACATGTAGTAGCATGCAACTATGTCACCTTAAAATAAAGTGTAAAATAAAATAAAATAATGTTGTATCGCAAATCACATGCTGCTACTGAGGTCATAATATTTTTTCCTTAATTATGACTTTTTACTAAAATATTTTTATTCAAATATTTTTTACTTATGTTCTTACATAAAAATAAAATAAAACAATATAATAAAAATAAAAAATAAAATAAAATATATTTTGTATTGCTATTGAGGTCATAATATTTTTACACTGTACTTGCATAAAAATAAAATAATTAATTAAAAAATTTTAAATAATGTCTGTTGTATTGCAAAACACTTGCTGCTGAAGGTCCTAATCTTTTATACAGTATATGTACTTAAATTAATTAATTAATTAATTAAATAAATAAAGTCTATGTTGTATTGCATGGTTATGCACATAGTTTGTACATTGTTAAAGATACTTTATATAAAGTAGGTCCAAAAGACTTCTGGTCACTTTTTCGCTGCAAACTGCTGTCAGGGTTAAAGTTGAAATCTTTCACATAGAAGTCAGAATTTGAGAATTGTTTGTTTTATCACCAGCTTCGGGCGGTGGATGTGTCCACTGGGGAGTCGGGGACAGCTGCTCTCTCTGTGACTGTAATACCGCGTAAGTTTTCCTAGTAAATGTAAATTATACAGTTTAACCTGAAAGTTATAATATTTGTCCTGCATGCTGGCTGTCTAACGTTTCTCTTTGCACACCCACCATGTCAGCCGCGGGGGTCCAGTCGCCGGACGAGAGCTACCGCGCAGGAGACATGGCTTTGCTGGGCTTTGTAATGGCCGCTTTACTGGTGCTCTGCCTCATTGTGATCGGCTATCTGATATCCCGTGTCAAGAAGGGGAATCCTGACGCGTTCAAGTTGTCTGAGGTCAGCATCTTCTCGTCAAAGCTCAGTGAGTCCAGCTCTGAGTGTCCACTTTGTAAAAGAACTGAGGCTTAATCCATAATTATGTAGTACAGCAAGTAATGAAATTGTAAGATTAACCCTCTGCCCTCATTCAGTGTTTAGGGTCATGCTTGAAGTTTACTCAGCCCCCTAACAGGCCAAGACCGAGAGATAGCATGCAGTTCACCAATGATGGTTTCTTGAATGAAGGAGACACAGGGAGATCCAGATCCAGGCGAGCCGAACTGAGAGAAAGGAGACTGGATGCGGTTCAAGCAGCGAGGGTGCGAGTGATTCCCCGCGAGAGAACGAGGCTCTGCAGCTCCTGTGGACTCCAGACCAATTCCAACCATTCACATCACAGTCCAGCCGTCCAACCCAAAGGGAAGGCCAATAAGTATAGAGTAAAGTCAATTCTGGCTAAAGAGAGGAGGAAGGATGACAGACACAAGAGCGTTTGGTTCAAGGAGAGCGAGGATTCTTCGGATATCGAGGTGGAGATCATCCCTGACACTATAGGGCTTAAGCCTGAAGAGGACGTGGAGAGAGTCGAAGGGGAGTTTGCTTCCCCTCTACCGGAAGACAGTGAAATGGAGCTGGGGGACTTGACAATGTTGAACATACAGGACTTGAGTAGCAGGGAAACTTCTGACGGCAGAGACGGACTGAACACAGACAGAAGAGATCCATGAGGAACCAGCGGAAGAGCTCTTTGCTCATCAGAGACTGAATTCAGTTTTTCAGTTCGGCTGCAATAATATGTCTTCGTAAAAATAAAACCCGGTTCAGTTGAGACGTGATTACTAGCAACCCGGACAGCAACATAGTGTCGGCCCAGATCCGGCCCACATCTGGTACGTGTGGAATCTGGTATTTATGGTTAAGTTTAGGGTTACTTACTTAATTAATTAATTAGTAATTATGCATAATTTACTGTTATTACCATAGTAAGTACATGTAGTAGCGTGCAAATATGTCACCTTAAAATAAAGTGTTACATGAAATAAAATAAAGTTGAACAAATCATTCAACTTGCATGAAACCTAGCATGTTTGGTATCGTTGGACTCGGCAAGGATTCAGAAATCTAAGGATGTGACTCCTGTGAGAATAAGTCAACCAAATCCAAAGTTATAAGCATGTGAATATTTAATTTTACCACTAGGTGGCGCTGGCTCGAAACTTGTCAGGCTCCTTCAGGGCATCGTGCCGATTGTTCACTACAAAATTCAAAATGGCTATCATTTGACTCAGCATGCCGCCCCGAATCTAACAAGACCACTTTTATGATATTTGGGCAAACCGTTCAGAAGTTATAAGCAACCATTTTCATATCTGCAGACCAGTAGGTGGCACTGCGCCAAAACGCAGCATGTAGCCTCAGGTCATGCTTGTGATGATCTGTACCAAGTTTGGTCAGAATACGATAAAGCGTTGCGGAGATACAGCCTTACGTCTATTTTTGCAAGCGCTCCGGGAAATTCGTTTGCGCGTTATTCAAAAACACTTTGATGAATCGACTTGAATTCCATAACTTTTTGTTGGCATTGTCTGAAGATGATCTGGTTCAAGTTTCGTGCAAATCAGATAAACCTTCTAGGAGGAGTACGAAAAAGTATTTTTTTTGGCGCAAAATTGCCATTGACAAATCGTCTTGAGCCACGGAATCAGAGGAAAAAACGTTTCAAAAGTTATTAGCACAAACGTAAGTGCAACTTTAGACAGTTGGTGGCGCTAGAGGGATTGAGTTAGAGTCTCCAAATTTATTATGGTGACATTTCAGACTGTCCTCTATCAGTGTGCCAAATTTCATATCTTTCCCGCAAGCGGATCTATGGGCTGCCATTGACTCAAGAGTGGAAGAAGAAGTAAAAGAAATATAGCTGCAAGCAGCAATTATCGGGGCCAAGCACAACAGAAGCAAACAAGGAAGCTAGCAGCAGACCAACTGCAAAAATGAGTAAAGACATTTGGAGACAATTTTAAGCAAAAAGGTTTTAAAACCCATAAATACATAGAGTTGTATAGAGCCAATTTCATGTTTTGCTAAATTATAGCGCCACCAAGTGGAATCCACGTGTACCAGATGTGGGCTGGAACTGGGCCGACACTATGTTGCTGTCTGGGAAAATACTGACACGTTTAGTGACCAATATATGTGAATGATGAAGCATTTTTTCCATTGTGTGATTTATACGTGCTAAACTAAAATGCAAACATAATGTGTCTATAATTTAAGAAAACAATACTTATTGAATTTAATGTTGGCTTGCTGCTCTATTTAACGTCAGCTGTTTCTATGAATAATACACTGTGGAATAGTGTTTTGTATTATGTAAATTATTATGTGGGGGGGAAAAAAGCTAAATAAAGCAAATTTGAACCATTCGAAAAAGTATCCAAACTTGATATGATGAATATTAATGACAAATAAAAACTAGTCAGTTTAACATATTTAACAAGGCTATATTTACAGCCTTTGTCTGCGGTGTAATTTCTGAATTGTTACACAAGGATTTGTTGCATCATTATGATGGTCTTTTTTTGGAGGTTTTGTCCCTTTAAATGTGGTAAATACAAACATAAGGCTCTTCACCAGCACTGTAAAAAAATATATGATCAATAAGTTATGACAACATGTTTTTACACTGCTTTAACTCATCAAAATAAGTTAAGCAATTTTAAACTTTTTTTTTTATAAATTATACAAGAGAACTCTTTTTTTTAAGTCAGTTCAATAGAATTTAAGTTGAAATGACTTAAACATCCAAGTGTTATTTAAGGCAGCAACTTTTTTTACAGTGAGTGTTGGGGAAAGTTACTTTTAAAAGTAATGAGTTACTCCCTAAAAAAGTAACTAATTGCGATACTAAGTTAATTTTTATAGAAAGTATTGTGTTACATTACTTTTTCTCACCTGGTCTGGGCTTACTTGTTTGTTTAATAACAAAAACAAAAAAAAGTTCTATTTTTGGCAAATGTAAAGGCCATTTCACACCAAAAGTGAAATGAATAAGCCTCAGGCTGAAGTAAGAACATACTCACGCCAGTACAGTAGAGGGCGCCGCTCAAACAAACCTTTCAGCTGTGCTGGCATTCTGGATCACAAGAGAAGAAAGATCAGCATTAAAAAAAAAAGGAAACACAAATGTGATGTTTATCTAAAGTCATTTTTGCTTGATCATTGAACAAAGTGAGATTAAATACATAAAGTACATTTGTGTCATATTTAATTATTGCAGGTTTGCGTAATATTCTGAGTTTGCATTTCACTGTTTTTAATCATTTGAGGAATGTGTATTTGTGCAAGTGAGTAAATGCTCACATTTAGTCTAGAATTACAATGACCATCATGTTTACACAGCATCACCTCTCAACACGGGGACAGGAGAGCTGTCAGTCAATAAATGGGAAAACAAAGTAACTTGCGTTACTTTTTGGAAAAAATTTTAAAAAGTAATTTTAAAAGTGATGTGTTGCTTTCAGTGTTGGGGAAAGTTACTTTGAAAAGTAATGCATTGTAATATTGCGTTACTCCCTTAAAAAGTAACTAATTGCGTCACTTAGTTACTTTTTAAGAAAAGTAATGCATTACATTACTTTTGCGTTACTTTTTCTCACTTTGCGTTACTTTCTTGTTTTTTTTATAAATATAACGTAAAAGTTCTATTTTTGGGCAAATGTAAAGGCCTTTTCACAACAAAATTGAAATAATAAAGCTAAAGAAATAGCAAATTCATGCATGTACAGTAGAGGGCGCCGCTTAAAACTTTCAGCTGTGCTGCCATTCTGGATTGAAGAAGAATAGGATGCAGGAGAAAAAAGTTTAACACTTCACCAATAAAAACAAAAAATCTAAAGTCATTTTTGCTTATGGTTTAACCGAATCATCGAAGGTCAGCAGCAAAAGTTAGATTAAATGCATAAAAATATTTGTTTTATTTAACATATTTAATTATTGGAGGTTTGCGTTGTATTCCGATTTTGCATTTCACTGATTTTATTCATGCTGAGGAATACTGAATCTTTTTTTTGTGCGAGATTAGTAAATAACTGCTCACATTTAGTCTAGATCTACAATAACCATCATGTTCACACACGCCTCTGCACTTAATCCCGATTCCTCTCAACATGAGGACAGGAGAGCTGTCAGTCAATAAATGGGAAAACAAAGTAACTTGCGTTACTAATTTGAAAAAGTAACTCAGATACACTATATTGCCAAACGTTTTGGGACGCCTGCCTTTACATGCACATGAACTTTAATGACATCCCATTCTTAATCCGTAGGGTTTAATATGGAGTTGGCCCACCCTTTGCAGCTATAACAGCTTCAACTCTTCTGGGAAGGCTTTCCACAAGGTTTAGGAGTGTGTTTATGGGAGTTTTTGACCATTCTTCTAGAAGCACATTTGTGAGGTCAGGCACTGATGTTGGACGAGAAGGCCTGGCTCACAGTCTCCGCTCTAATTCATCCCAAAGGTGTTCAATCGGGTCAGGACTCTGTGCAGGCCAGTCAAGTTCCTCCACACCAAACTCGCTCATCCATGTCTTTATGGACCTTGCTTTGTGCACTGGTGCGCAGTCATGTTGGAACGGGAAGGGGTCATCCCCCAAAATTGTTCCCACAAAGTTGGGAGCATGAAATTGTCCAGAATATCTTGGTATGCTGAAGCATTAAGAGTTCCTTTCACTGGAATAATCCCCCCTCCACCAAACTTTACACTTGGCACAATGGAGTCAGGCAAGTACCGTTCTCCTGGCAACCGCCAAACCCAGACTTACCCCCAACACTAGTTACTTTACAAGTTACTTGAAAAAAGTAATCTGATTACATTACTTGCGCTAATTGTAATGTGTTACCCCCAACACTGCTCTTCACTGAGATAAGACAGAGAAATATGAGAAATATCAGAATAAGATTCCAACCCTGACCGAAAAAAAAAAGCATCTGCAGTTATGTACGTATGCAAGTATGTATTTTTCAATGCTTTTGTGTTCTCTCCCAAATGTTTTGCGTTCACTTTAAAAAAACAATATTTTCTTTTCGTCCTATCCCATATTTTTTCCATCACCATGTCCCTTTAGGGGCTCCGTAATGTGCAATGAATGTGTATAGGCTAGGCTTTTCTAGTGTGATGTATGATGTCTCCTCAGTGTCCTCACTATGTGTTGGCTGGCTTTTTAAAAGCTGTTAAAAACAGTCAAACCACTTGTGGTTATGCATGCCTATTTACCAAAGTGTTTGTTAAATGCTTAAATTGACATTTACATTTATTCATTTAACAAACGCTTTTATCCAAAGCCACTTACAAATGAGGAATACAACAACACACTTTATCCTAAGGAGGCAATAACATGAGAAATGCTAATTCAGACAGACGTCTAGTGCAAGCATAGAAAATATGCAAAATGTAGACATTTCTTGACTCGGCTTGGAAGTTCATTTAACCAGCCAGTAACAATGAACAATGTAACCTGAAAGTTACCCTGGGAATCAACAAGGGTATAATCGGACATGTAAGGATCCGTATGAACAAGTTTATCCCTCCTAGAGAAAACACAGTGTGATCATTAAATCCAGGCAATAACTGAGAATTACCTTTAATAATGTGCCAATGATAATACTCTTCACATGATTGCTCAGTGGACTCTTTTTATTATTTATGATCGGGCTGGTCGCCTCTTGTTCATCTAAAGTACAGCGCAAACTTATTGGGATATCCAATCTGCATATAAGATCCTTTAACCTCAAAATCCAAGATATACCCGTTTCAGGTTTATCAACGAGACTTTAATGTGGACTCGGATGCAAAGTTTTCTGTCACTGTTAGTTGAGCCACTGACACAGCTTACCCCAAAGCATCTCTTTATTCCACAGCTGTCATTTTATGAGAAAAGCATAATCATTTATCTTTAGCCCAGAGATTTGAATGGTTTTATACATTACTTGCTATCTATTTTACTACAGACTTAAGCATAAATAATGTGCACAGTTTGGTAGATTACGTGGCGACACATCTTACCCACTGGCACATCTTACCCCACTCTCTGTCTCCTGATGAAGACGGATGTTAGTGACAAATACTGTGAAACATAATCTTTTGTGTTCCGCAGAAGAAAGAAAGAAGTTTGGAACGATGTAAATGATGACAGAATTTTCAGAATTATATTGAAATATATATATTTTACAGTTCATATTAATAAATTATTAAAACTCATGTACAGTACATAAAGTTTTGTAAGCACAGATTCAGACCTCAAAATATCTTTACATTTAATTTCTTTACATTTTTTTTTTATTTCAAATTTACACATACTTTGTGAATTCACTATCACACGAAAAGCGACGAAGATCAAACCATGAAAATAAATATTATAGCAGGGAAAACAGTTTAGATGCAAGACAAAACGTGCATATTCCATTCCAATGCGCTAC
The DNA here is from genome assembly GCA_039654105.1 of Coreius guichenoti. Classification (NCBI taxonomy): domain Eukaryota; kingdom Metazoa; phylum Chordata; class Actinopteri; order Cypriniformes; family Gobionidae; genus Coreius; species Coreius guichenoti. Next base: position 2,880,252 of record CM077168.1, read on the forward strand.
TTTTCCATTGTTTTCTATGTAAACATGTACTAGACGGACATCTATAACCGTTGCTCTCGCGTCTTTTCCAGTGTCTCGCACATGACACAGTTTTAAAAATGCGGTGCTAAAGTTAAAATCAGTTACACTTTTAAAAAATGCGCTGTGTTTTTAGAGCGCCGCGTACGTAAGGGGCCGTTCACATGGAAAAAAAACTGGTTAACCCGCTAGACGGACGTGTATAACCATTGCGCATGCGTCTTTTTCAGCATCTCGTGCATGACACGCCGTTCTAAAAATGTGGCGCTTAACTTAAAATCACTTCACTTTTTAAAAACACGTCTCGAGACCTTGTGTTTTTTCCCCATTCCACTGCCCGCGTCTTGCATTTTTCTAAACGAGTGTGAACGAGCCCTAACGGTTAAAGACGTCCGTCTAAGGGGGTGTTCACACAGAACACGTTTTTCCATTCCAATGCGCTACTTTTCCATTGTTTTTCTATGTAAACACGCTAGATGGACATCTATAACCGTTGCTCTCGCGTCTTTTCCAGCGTCTCGCACATGACACAGAGTTGTGAACTTAAAATCAGTTACACTTTTAAAAAACGCACTGTGTTTTTAGAGTGCGTAAGGGCCGTCCTCTCGCGTTTTTGCTGTTAAAAATGCGAGAAATGTCAGTGGAACACGTTTTTTTAAAGTTGAACTTCGTTTAACTTGAGCGCTGCATTTTTAGAATGCCACGTGCGTAAGGGGCCGTTCACATAGTCGGTTTTCCAATGCGCTACTTTTCTATTGTTTTTCTATGTTAACGCGCTAGACAGACATGTATAACCGTTGAACTTGTGTCTTGCTTCTTTTGCAGCGTCTTGCGCATGACACTGCGTGTTGTGTGTGAACGAGCCCTAGCGGTTAAAGAGAGTATGGGGTCTCTGCGGAACAAGAGTGGGCGTTTCCAAATTTGTGGGTGTTTTCAAACTGATGGGTGTTTATAAATCATGCAATGAAAATGATCCCCTTCACCCGACCCCACCCCTAAACCCTACCCACACTGTGACGTGCAGTGGAAAACGCCCCTCTGTTTATGGCCTGGCCCACTGATCTGGTAACTCCTATTACTGTCCTGCAGAGATCTACACTTGACATCCGTCTAGGGGGCCATTCACACAGAACACGTTTTTCCATTCCAATGCCTACTTTTCCATTGTTTTTCTATGTAAACAAGCGTTTTTTCTCCATTCCATACCCGCGTCTAGCGTTTTTCAAAGCAAAAACGCGTTCTGTGTGAATGAGCACTAGCACGTGTTTACATTGAAAAACAATGGAAGAGTAGCACAGTGTAACCCTTAAGCCAGTAGGTTTAACTCAGACATTCAGCAAACACATTAAAAACTGTTCAAGTCACAGTCATTCATTGTTCTTTAAGTCATAACCAAGCAAACATTTGGACGTTTAATGACCGTTCTGGTTTAATTTCCCGTCATGGTTGAAAAATAGTTTCAAAATCAAAGTTGACAGGCATATTTGAATGCATTTTTAGGAAATCTTCTGTGTTACATATATTTACCCATTTATGCCGTCTTACCGCGACTATTTTAGGCCAAGGACACAATGTTGCCGTCGGACCAATGCTTGCTGGGAACTTCCCATGAGCACCCTTTGATTCATCAGAAAGAAATCAGTCCACTGTGAATATTGTCAGTATGTGCTCTGTTGTCTGGACTGTTGGCCGCGTTGTTCGTCAATCACGTTTAAATGAATTCCATCATGTGCGTCATCGTGCGTTCGATTCCCTCCACTGTATCCGTGTAGTTTCCCAACGTTCGAAACAACAGGTGACGAGACGCGCCAAAAGAAACTATGTAACATTTTTCTAAACTCCCGCCGCATTAAACAATACAAGACTGGGTTTAAACAACTATTAGTGTGTGCAAGACAAACAGTCACGGGGAACACGTAAGTATGCACCATATAATATGATTTGTCCCAGTGCACCGCGTTGAGCTTCACTAACACTCCCCACAGGGTTATCGCATGGTTGGGCATCCAGCAGATGAAGAAAGAGAGCACCACCACCGTTACAGACTTTGCAACTTTAGAGCGTCTTTTTTGATGGTTATTAACGCCTCTCTTTCGGATGAACCTCAGGAGTAAAAGATAACACACTGAGAGAATGAACATGGGCATGATAAACGCGATGACAAGTTTCTGAAGGTGATACAAGGCAAGCCAATCGTGGCCATCCGGAAACTTAAGGAGGCAGAGTTTTTCACCTGCCACAACTGTCACGGTGGAGAATATGGAAGTCGGGGCTGTTGCTACAGTCGCCAGGATCCACAGCACAGCGCAGATCCACTTCACAGACACACACTTCTTTCGGGAAGGGATCTTTAGGGCGGACGCGACTGACCAGTAGCGCGTAATGCTCATCGCGGTGAGAAAGAAGACGCTCGCGTACATGTTCATCACAGTGACTGATAAAATGATCTTGCACATGGCGTTCCCAAACGGCCAGCTGAAATCCAACGCCGTATCTACTGCCCAGAAAGGCAAGGTCAGAACGAATTGAAAGTCGGTGACAGCCAAGTTGATGACAAAGAAATTAATGATGGACTTCTTGCGTCCTTGTCTTATCTTCATCAGGAAAAACACCAACAGATTTCCGACCAAACCCACGGCGCACACCGCGGAGTAAACCACCGAGATGATGATCCGCAGGACGAGGCTGCCGTCGGCGCTCACATCGATGTCGTCCAGACTGCTGAACTTGTGCAGACCCGTCAAACTCCTGTTCAAAGTCCCCCATCCGCTGCGGTTCAGAAGGTCTCCCATTGTTTCCGACAGAGCTCTCCAATAGGTGCCTGGTGCACAGTCGCATATCACTCAGTCTTAAGTTGTTTCACACAAAAACAGAAACGGATATATCTCTGCAACTTGTTTTGTACCTGACAACACGCGTTTTATGCATAAGCGCGCGCCTGTGAAGCGCGCGCACTGGATAGCGCCACTGAGCGTGCACTTGACGTCATTATAACGCATCTGAAGATATTTTAGGGAGGATGACTAAATAACACAAGATGACACTTAAATAAAGTATGTGATATGCATCATAATGCAGTGTCAAATGGTTTAATTCTCATTCTATTATGTTCATGTATTTTGTTATGTTAATGTTTGCTTTCCAGTTCCTGTTGATAGCTCACATTACTCCTAGAGTCAATAAAGTCTTATCTTATCATCTTAACCTTCTGCAATCTACAATACTAGATGGGAATTACTTCATAAAATGGCATATGTTTGCTTACTGCTGTGTCCACTAGAGGGGGCACTTAGCATTTCGGTTTCTTTACAGCTTTTCAATGTTAAATGGAGGACTTGCACAATACATTTAGTATGTGTTAAAGAGATAATTCACCGAAAAATGTAAATTCTGTCATTATTAACTTCATCTATGACTATATGACTTTATTTCTTCTATAGAACATAAAATGAGTTATTTCTTTTCCATGTCCAAGTGGAGATAAACAAATAGGCTAATAATAATAATAACTAGATAAAAAAGTTTGTCAAGAAAAACTTTGAAGTTGGCTTGACAAAGCCTGACAAGAAAGTTTGAAAAAGTTTTCAGTTTTAAGTCGTTTAAAGTTTAAAGGCCCTATCATACACCCAGCGCAATGTGGCACCAGGCGCGACGCAAGTATTGTTTGCTAGTTTCAGCCCGACGCAGTTATCATTTTCACGTCCAGCTTCACGTTGTTTAAATAGCAAATGCACTGGTGCATCTGTTCACCCATGGGCGTCTGGTCTGAAAACCAGGTGTGTTCAGGAGCATTGTTGGAGCGTTGCTACTTTGAGGAACTGAAAACGACTGCACCATTGACCAACACAAACCTGCTCTAAAGTCAATATTGCAGTATTTTTTGTGTTATTTAAAGGGTGTGTTAGTAATATGAGCCTATAGGCGGTGCACAACGGCGTACACACTGCTTATTACACACACAGGGACACACAGCAGCACACACACATGCCAAATATTAAAAATAAAAGGATTACAATGTAAAAGATTATTATTGTGTACGTAAAGATAAAAATGCCTACATGTCATAGTGGGTAGTCATTGCATGTATCAGAATTACCTATTTGCAGTAATGACAAGCAAACAGGCGCCATTGGACGAGCAGATCCGTTTCCTAGCTAGAGAAACGTTCAGTCTTTCTTCCATGTAAATAGTGAATCCGCCATGGTGCGAGCGCAGCTGGCTTTTAAAGGGAATGGGAGATGAGACTCTGATTGGTTTATTGCACGTTACGCCCAAAACACACCCATGACTCATTAAGAGACTAGGTACAACCCTTTTAGACCATGCGCCTATGCGCCAACCGTTTTTCCCGTCGTTAAACTAGCAAAAGTGGATTCGGACACACCCTAAGTGCACCTGCGCCATGCGCTTCAGACCATGCGATTAGATCTTTAAAATAGGGCCCTGAATGTTTTGAATGCAATACAGTCTATCAGAAAACAGTTAGCATGTTGCTAGCATGATTAATGCTGCATTCATGTGCTATCGGAATTATTGTAAATACTAGTTTCATAGTTAAAAAATTGGACATAAACGCCCTCTGAAGTCAAAATTTTAATTTGATGAGCTTGTAATCATGACTTCAGACGTGGGAAGTAGGAAATTTTTGATAGAACGTGAAGGCAGCAATAGCATGTCGCTAACATGATTTAACAAGTTATCAAGATTTAACACATTACTAGCATGTTGCTAGGATGATTTAGCATATTGCTAATATGATTTAGCATGTTGCTAGCATGATTTAACACATAGCTAGCATGTTGTTAACATGTTTAACATGTTGCTAAGATGATTTAGCATGTTGCTAACATGTTGTTAGCATGATTTAACACTTTTCTAACATGAGTTAACCTTTTAACATGATTCACCATGTTGCTAACATGACTTAGCATGTTGCTAACATGACTTAGCATGTTGCTAACATTTAACATGTTGCTAGCATGATTTAGCACATTGCTACTAAGATCACATTGCTAGCATGATTAGAATGTTGCTAACATGATTTAGCATGCTGCTAGCATTATTTAATATGTTGCTAGCATGATTTAGTATGTTGCTAGTCTCAGCCTCAGACGTCACGCCCACAGACCATTGGCTGAACGCCTGATGCATATGGCACACTTATCTTGAAACACTTCAGGAGTTTCGTTGTCGTCATCTGATTGGTTGAATTCTACAGGATGTCCGCGAGACGTGCGTGTTGCCTTCTTTAACCGTCCGCCTAGAAACAAATGCCGCGACTCCAAACTCCCTCATGGAAGAACGCCATCGTGTTTACAACTGTGACAACGAGCGCTTACCAGGATCAACTAAACACTGGATTTTCAAAAGTATGTGAAGTTCGCGGCTCCATTGTTGCAGTTAACTTGCACAATGTTTATTAATTAATAATTTATAGATGCACGCCGGTCAGTTATCCCAGGGACATCGACTTTAAATGTTCACGCCCCTAAACATGACGCAGATGAAAACGAACTGTGATTGGTTGCGTTAGATGTCAGTCAAACGTCCTCTTGGGCGGTCCTTGACCAATGAAAGCTGTGATGGAGTCCAGACCTTCTGCTGTCAGTCTGAAGCTCTGGCTACGCGAGACTAGTACGTTGCTAGCATAATTAACATGTATTCAATTTTAGGGAGGATGAGTAAATAACACAAGATGACACTGAAATAAAGTATGTGGTATGCATCATAATGCAGTATCAAATGGTTTAATTCTCATTCTATTATGTTCATGTATTTTGTTATGTTAATGTTTGCTTTCCAGTTCCTGTTGATAGCTCACACTACTCCTAAAGTCAATAAAGTCTTATCTTATCATCTTAACCTTCTGCAATCTACAAAACTAGATGGGAATTACTTCATAAAGTGGCATGAAATATGATTGTTTGCTGTTGTGTCCACTAGAGGGGGCACTTGATGGACACTCAGATACATCAGCAGCTCAGTTGGTTACTTTCTTAATCAGCTATAGCGTTTTTGGTTTTCAGCATTTCAATTCATGAGCTACAATGTAAAATGGAATTGCACTTACACGTTCACTAGTGCAACACAACAATGGACAATAACTATTCCTTGTTAAATGGATAATTCACCCAAAAATGTAAATACTGTCATTATAAATTATAAATGTCATGTTGTTCCAAACATAGGGTGAATTCAGGGTGATTGGGACACTTTTTGCCATTGAGATGACTTAGAAAAAGTCTAATCACCCTGAATTCACCCTATATGCCTATAGACCTTATGCGCCAGAGAAACAAGCTCGCAGCCATCTTTATAATGTTGTCTTTGAACTTCCGGTTTTGCGGTAGCTCTGTATATTTCTATGGCATCACTGTCGAAGAGTAATTAGCTGGTGAAGTGGACTTACTTATTGTAGAGTTAATGAAAGGTATCATGCGCATTGTAATGTTTGAAGTGGATGTCATTCTATGTCAGTAGAGCGGGAAGATTTTAAAATGAGCGGTTCATTCATATGATCTTACCTTGTGGAAATACAAACCGGAAAACAGAACCAAAGACTGTAAATATAGGAAGATGGTGCACTCCGATTACTTATGAATGGGAGAAAGTGCAACGCCCAATATGGCGAATAAGCCCCGCATTCTAAATGAAAGAGCCAATCGTTGATTAGTAAAGTCATCGCGTCACTGCAGCTGCCGTTAGAAGCTCCGGTTGCTATAGAAACAGGCAGTGTTCTGAGACACGCTTAGGACTGTGCATGCGCATTAGCTTTGTCCAGATCTATATAGATCAGTGGTCCAGACTGAAAAATGCAGTGTTTTGTCATGATTCGAGCGTTTAGAAATAAAATTTATGAGACAGTTGAAACGGTGGCGGGGCGGGGCTACATAAGCTCTGTAGCCAAATTTCCATCCACTTTCTCCACTGTTTTGTTATGGACAAAGTGAATATGTTAAAAAAAAAAAAAAAAAAAAAAAAAAAAAAAATTTGATTGCGCAATTTGCTGTCTCCAGCCTATTTCCGTCCAATTTTACCGATAAAATGGTGTGCGTAATGACATCATCCCTAAAAAAAAACACACACACTGTCGCATAAGTTTTGTTGTATCGCTAAAAAAATCTGCCCTCAAATCGTTTCCATACATAATTTCGCGTATATCGCAAATTATATCATATCTTCCTTAGTTTGACAGACGCCCCATTATTTTTGACGAGCTACCGAGATTTTCAATGCGCTACATTTTCCTCATCCATTTTGAAACAAAACGTTATTATAGTGTTAAATTGTAGGCGCTATATTTTTATTAACAAGTGTCATGTTTTTTTTTGTACTTCGTTATAAAGACTATTTAGATCAATACTTGATCAAGCAATATTCAGAAACGGCTGCAGCTATTATTTTTCTGATTAACTTTTATTAGATTATAAAAAAAAAAAATTACAAAAATAAGGATGACTGATGTTTGAGAGGTAACACATCTTATTCTTACCAATAGTAATAAAATAATTTAATTTACAATTTAATAATATGAATTTAATGTGCCTTTGAACTACAGAGAAACGGCTTTAACGGGAGCAACGCCACGAGCGCGGACGCTGTATAGGCTAATTCTGTCATGTGACGCCACATTTATTTGCTAAAGCCCTTTTTCTCAACAAAAAGTTTCGTGACATTTTAAGTATCGAGATGGAATTTACATGCTAAAGTTAAACGGAAAAAGACTGTGCTAACTTTTTTTCGCAAAAAAAAAAAAAAAAAAAAAAAACTTGGATGGAAACCTGACTATTTCTTCTGTGGAGTATAAAAGAAGTTATTTTCCATGTCAGAATGGAAATTTGGAAACAACAACAACAACAATAATAATATGATTATGATGATGCACCTTTAAGATCAAGGATAGGCCTTATCATTGATGGATTGCATTATAGAAGGACATGAACTGATGACAAATGATAAAAACGCAACGATTGTGACCAGCGATGCAACGGCCAATACGTCAGATGACGCGTTCATAAACAAATAAATAATTAATTAAACTAATCCACATTTGCGTTAAAGCCCCTTTTCTCGATAAAAAGTGTTTCCAAACTAGTTTTTCGCGACATTTGAAGTATTGACATACGCTAAAGTTAAACGGAAAAAGATTGTGTCGACATTTGCAAAAAATGATCGATAATTGCCATTTCCATCAGCTATATCGAAAAACATTTTGATGCGTTCTTTCGCAAAAAAAAAAAAAAAAATCCTTGGATGGAAACCTGACTATTTCTTCTGTGGAATATAAAAGAAATTATTTCTTTTCCATGTCAAAATGGAAATAAACAAATATGCTAACAACAACAACAAGAACAATATGATTAGGATGATGCACCTTTAAGATCAAGGATATGCATTTATATCATTGATGGATTGCATTATAGAAGGATATGATAAATGATAAAAACGCAACGATCGTGAGCAGCGACGCAAGGGCCAAGACGTCCGATTACGTGTTCATAAACAAATAAATAAAATTGACGCAACGCGTCCTGTTCCTTTACTCCTTCTACTCTATGCAATGACAAATGGTTAAGTATTGTTTAAATTATGAGATGAGAATCCAAACAAAAGACTCGAAAGGGCTCAGTTTGACACACTGAACACAAAGAAGCCCTCCTCCTACCAGAGGGCGGAACTTTGAGAAAGTTTTACTGAAACTCAGTTCGCTGCTCTTGTTCTGTGTGCGGCATCAGTAACTGCAGTCGTCCCAGATGAATTAACGGAGTCCAGAATCGCCCATGCACCGGATTCACAGACTTTATCATGCTGCATTATTTGCTTCGGACTGATGATGACCATTGCAGATCTCTGGCATAATAAATGCAGTGCCGTTCTTTTGTGTGATGGGTCCAAACCACCGATGCATTAGGCTGAGGCAAAAGTTACTGTTCAAACTATCTCCATATAAATGGACTGTAGATGTACCAGGAGTGATCTGTCTTCTCCTCTGTGCAGTTTGACATGATGGTTCAGCTGGACTGCGGCATTAAAGTTTTGGGACCAGCAAGTTTTTCCCTCTTTGTGATAACAGCTGGGCTTCTGTCCACAACAACCAGCGGATATAATCAAGACACAGGTGAGTGGGTTGAGCTTGTGTCTCATTACAGTCCCACGCCGTGATTTTCAGCATTTTTTGTCTCATTGCCAGTTGATAGAGTTTGAATAGGCTACAGTGCCCACAAAAAGTACTTTGGACTAGTGTTTTTGTTTTTTTAAAGTGGCGGATAGCACAAACTTTGCAATTTGAAATATTTAATAAAAAGTTTGCTTTATTATTTTTTTTTAAAAAGCATATAGGCTGTTAATGTACTATGCACATTTTTTTTAATTAACAATAATTAATTAAAGCCGAAAGTATTTTTTTTACGCGTATGCAAGCGTATGCGCACAGTCGAACCAAGCCTTGCAAAGTATACTTCTTTTGACTCGTACGCAGGCGTTCGACGCAATCTCTCGCCACGAGTTACAACTCATGTAAATAGTGCAAAAAAAAATGTATGCGCATGTGCAAGCTGTGCATACAAAGTACTTTCCCTATTTACGCGCTGTTACAAAAATCCGGTGGTGCACGTTCAGTACATGCGTACTCTTCTGATGACGAAATTCGCGTCACGCACACTGTACGCTGACCCTCGTGTTCGCGTAAAAAGTGAAGTATACTTTGGCCTTTAAACAAGCGCCGAACAGAGGAGAGTCTGCTGGTGAAAAGAGAACAGGACAGAGCTCATGATAAAACAAGAATCAACATTGGCTTGGTTTTTCTGCGATAGCGAGAACTGAGGGAATTTAAATTTTGTAAACGCAAAGCAGAAATTACGTTTTTATTACTCAACAGACAAGTAAGGTATTTTATTGAGCAGATAAATTGCCATATCCTCCTGAGAACCAGGAAAAAAAGTTTTGTGAATTTAGTATTTTTTTCGTGTCATTACATTGTTTAGGGCATAAGAAAAAAATGGAAAAATAACATTTTTGAAAAATGATATTTTATTCATATGTTATGCTGTGTCCTCTGTAGATAAAAATGTGACAAAAAAAGACATGAATAGGCAAAAACAATGGGATTTTTAAAAAAAAATCACCAATCAATTTTTAGGTTTCAGGTTTTTTAAACCAAACTTTGTACAAAAACTATGTTATGAAACATAACAGAATGATTTGATATGTAATTTTGCTCTATGCAATATGTGCAATATGGGTTTTCCCATTATATACGATGTATCCCTACATTGTATCTAATTTGCATATGAATATGTTCTTGGGGCAACAAAAAGAAGTGTAATAATTGTAGATTTTCATAATAATATCTAATATTTCATAGGAATATTGAAATATAATTTCTTTCCCTATTCACTTTTTGTGTCCCCAAAATGCCTGATGAACATGATCCAACATGTCTACAGTGGACATGTATGAAATCAATGCCCTGTTTCGTAACAGAAAGTCATATTTTGATTTGAAACCCCATAACATTTTCTTGAGATGTTGATTTATGACAAACAATTCAAAAATTAGTCAGATTTAAATGATAATTACAAAATATTATCATATTTCCATAAGAGTGTTAAATTTGATCACTAAATTAATGTCAGTCATTTTTAAAGTCCAAGGAGAGGCAGGTGTCATCGTGAAACTTCCAAACATTTGGTATCTCTGAAAAGCCCAGAATGTGATCTTTACAGGACATCCAGACTTAAAACTGTGTCAGAGAAATTCACTAAAATATAATGTCCACTACAGAGGACAAAAGTCTATTCCTGGGTCCCAGGAGGATATGTAGCTCTCTAACAGAGTTGTAAAGCATTATCTATTGTGAAGGGTAATTTCATTATGGTTGTTGTAGCGCTGTGCTAGAATTTACTTTCAAGGAAACACAGTGTCTATTAATGGGTAAAGCTACAATAACATCTTCAGCTAGTCAGATTCTTTTCATCTAGACTGGTTTTATCTCTTAAGCCTAGTAGTGAATGTTTTATGAGCAGTAGGATAATATTCATCCGCACAGTCACGCTGAGCCGATCAAGTGCAACCAAAACAATGTTCTTCCTTAAAATGCATGCAGTTTTGCATTTTAACCGCTAGAGGGCCAAAAGATTCATAATGTACCTTTCAGACTTTAGTAGCCTATTCTGGTTGTCAAACGTTAGACGATATAATCGGATATCGCAATATTTTTTACACATACACCTGTGTAGTTGTAATAAAAAATGACAGGGCTCCAGACATTTTGCAACCTTTTTTCCTGTTGGTATGACAACATGTTAGATGTTCGGTGCAGAATTCTCTGTTATAAACCACAGATATCAGATCAAACAGAGCTGACGTGGAGACCAGGAGAAACACTGAGACATGAGAGAAGTTCAGGGGTTTCAGTCACAAATCACCAACATTCACCATGATTTAATGTAGTAACACCCCATGGTATTGTGGGAGAAATGTTTTTTTTTTTTTTACATTCATCTCAGGGTTCGTACAACCTTTTGATTTGTAAAACTAAAAGTTTAAAGGTGTAGTCCACTTTGTGGCAAACAAGCACTTTTATTGTAAAAAGACCCGAAATTACCACTATAACCAGTAGATGGCGGCAGAGAAGCACTTATTTGACTTATCGACATTACCACTCCTTAATAAATGGAAAAAAGTAAGAAGTCACAAAGTCTCATGAAAAACAAAAACTTTTCTTCAAATTGTGACTGAATTACCCAGAAAGCAAGTAAAGAGCGCTCCTTTATAATCACTGAAGCTGTCGGTCAGTTCAGTGTGAGACTATAGTAGAACAATGGTACATTTAATAAGAGTAGGATATTTAAATTTTCCCTGTAAAAATTAGGTTTTTGCACATTACTGTTGTTAATAAAAGTTTTTTATCTGCATATCATTTCAAGCTCAGTGCTTCACTGTTAAATTTCCAATAAACAAACATGTAATATTATTAGTAACTGCACTTATTAACAAAACAACGCAAAACAATAGTAATTTTATGATTAAATTAACTTTATGATACATTTTCCTCCAGCGCCACCATCTGTAGAACTTACAAAAAATCATTGTGATTTAGTGCTGGTGTGAATAGGATAAAAAGGATACTGTAATGTGAATTGTTTCTAGATATCAATGCCATACACTGTTCTCTCAGAGGCGTTTGTGTGGTTTTGATTTATGTTTGCCCTGATGAAGCAACACCATATCCCATTTCGTGGAGGACACTTAATGCTGTTAATGCTGTTTCCCTCTGCTTCCACAATCATGTATGTCAAAGCAACAGAGCCAAGTCATATAACAAAGACTGTTTAAATGTCTCTCCAGAGAAATGTAGAAATATGGAGAATGCAGTAATGAGTAGAAGTCACAGAATTGCTATAAATCCTTCTGTAAGCATTATTCTGGTCTGTTGTTTGAACAGAATGACAGACATCTGCTTGCTGTTATTATGATAATTCATGGATTTGTTTCATTACTAGACAATAACAAATTGTGAATAGCATAACACTTCACAATTTAGTTGTTTGTAAAATGCAATCTATATACAGTATACTTTTTACATTTTCTGAAGAAAAGAGTAAGTGGTGCTTATCCATGCAAAACTTGTCACAACAGTGCAGTTCTAAGTGGTTTCCAGGGCATTTCTATCTGATTTCTAAGATGTTCAGAGTGGTTGTTAGCTAGTATTCTAGGTTGATAGCATGATATTGGTGGTTACTTGAAGTTTACTTACTAGACTGAGCCATAAGAACCCATCTCTGTGATATTCTAGGGCTGGTTACACCAGCTGTAAGTTACAACGTAAATGGGCACTTAGTTTATGCACTATACTAAATATTTGAGTTTTGTACAATTGAACTTAGCTGAAGCATAACCGTATGTATAAACTAAATATTTACGGAAGCCTCCAAACCACAGTAATGGCTGGAATAATGAGCTCATGTTTTGCCTGACAGATATTAATCCTTCAATTCAATTACATATGAGATGTAATTTATGTGCTCTTCTGTGAAAAAATATTTGCAGCTCTTCGGCACAGTGTCATTTTAAACCGTGCACTTTCATTTGTGCATGCCAATTTGAAAAAATAATTAAATTTTAATTTTTTTTCCAGGTTATTGTATTAGTATTAATTTACTGCCATTATTATTTTTTATATACCATTCCTGAAGAGTTATTATTTACTAATTATTTTATTTCATTATTATTTCTTACCATTGACTACTTTACAAAAAGCTTACTAACCTAATAACAGACTGAGCCATCTGACCAATCAGAGCAGAGTAGACCAATCACAACAGACTGGGCCATCTGACCAATCAGAGCAGACTAGACCAATCTCAACAGACTGAGCCATCTGACCAATCAGAGCAGAGTAGACCAATCACAACAGACTGGCCATCTGACCAATCAGACAAGAGAAGACCAATCACAACAGACTGGGCCATCTGACCAATCAGAGCAGACTAGACCAATCTCAACAGACTGAGCCATCTGACCAATCAGAGCAGAGTAGACCAATCACAACAGACTGGGCCATCTGACCAATCAGACAAGAGAAGACCAATCACAACAGACTGGGCCGTCTGACCAATCAGAGCAGACTAGACCAATCTCAACAGACTGAGCCATCTGACCAATCAGAGCAGAGTAGACCAATCACAACAGACTGGCCATCTTACCAATCAGAGCAGAGTAGACCAATCACAACAGACTGGGCCATCTGACCAATCAGAGCAGACTAGACCAATCACAACAGACTGGGCCATCTGACCAATCAGAGCAGACTAGACCAATCTCAACAGACTGAGCCATCTGACCAATCAGAGCAGAGTAGACCAGACCAATCACAACAGACTGGCCATCTGACCAATCAGAGCAGAGTAGACCAATCACAACAGACTGGGCCATCTGACCAATCAGACAAGAGAAGACCAATCACAACAGACTGAGCCGCCTGACCAATCAGACAAGAGAAGACCAATCACAACAGACTGGGCCATCTGACCAATCAGAGCAGAGTAGACCAATCACAACAGACTGGCCATCTGACCAATCAGAGCAGAGTAGATCAATCACTACAGACTGAGCCATCTGACCAATCAGAGCAGAGTAGACCAATCTCAACAGACAGAGCCATCTGACCAATCAGAGCAGAGTAGATCAGTCTCAACAGACTGGGCCATCTGACCAATCAGAGCAGAGTAGATCAATCACAACAGACTGAGCCATCTGACCAATCAGAGCAGAGTAGACCAATCTCAACAGACTGAGCCATCTGACCAATCAGAGCAGAGTAGACCAATCTCAACAGACTGGGCCATCTGACCAATCAGAGCAGAGTAGATCAATCACAACAGACTGGGCCATCTGACCAATCAGAGCAGAGTAGACCAATCACAACAGACTGGGCCATCTGACAAATCAGAGCAGAGTAGACCAATCACAACAGACTGAGCCATCTGACCAATCAGAGCAGAGTAGACCAATCACAACAGACTGGGCCATCTGACCAATCAGAGCAGAGTAGACCAATCACAACAGACTGGGCCATCTGACAAATCAGAGCAGAGTAGACCAATCACAACAGACTGAGCCATCTGACCAATCAGAGCAGAGTAGACCAATCACAACAGATTGGGCCATCTGACCAATCAGAGCAGAGTAGACCAATCACAACAGACTGGGCCATCTGACCAATCAGAGCAGAGTAGACCAATCACAACAGATTGGGCCATCTGACCAATCAGAGCAGAGTAGACCAATCACAACAGACTGGGCCATCTGACCAATCAGAGCAGAGTAGACCAATCTCAACAGACTGGGCCATCTGACCAATCAGAGCAGAGTAGACCAATCTCAACAGACTGGGCCATCTGACCAATCAGAGCAGAGTAGACCAATCACAACAGACTGGGCCATCTGACTAATCAGAGCAGAGTAGACCAATCTCAACAGACTGAGCCATCTGACCAATCAGAGCAGAGTAGATCAATCACAACAGACTGAGTCATCTGACCAATCAGAGCAGAGTAGACCAATCACAACAGACTAGGCCATCTGACCAATCAGCGCAGAGTAGACCAATCACAACAGACTGAGCCGTCTGACCAATCAGAGCAGAGTAGACCAATGTGACCAGTTCTGGCATGTGACCGTTTTTATCTTAATAGTTACCCTGTTGTTTTTGCAGATAGCTCTCTTGATGGACTTCCAAACTATGAAGTTGTTCATCCTATCAGAGTGGACTCATCAGGACGTTTTTTGTCCAATCTTGTGTCGCATCGCGTGAGTCGAATTCAGAGGAGAGAGACGACAAAAAACAAAGAGAGCCTGGCCCAGGTTTTCTACCATCTGCAGTATGGTGGGCAGGACCTGCACTTTAACCTCACCCTAAACCCTCAACTACTAGCGCCTGGGTTCCTCACAGAGCGGAGATACGGTGGCCTGCAAGGGTCTACATTACACGGTCATGGCCACTCTCTCTGCTACTTCCTGGGAGATGTCCGGAGCAGTGCACTGACGGGGGGTCAAGCCGCTGTGAGCACCTGCAATGGCCTGGTGAGTCAATAAGCATGTTTGTATTTGGATGTTTCACAGTATGTTCCCTATGTAGACTTGTAAAAATAGGGAATTATTTAAACATGGTTGATAATATTTCTTACTGACACTGAAGAATATTCTTGTCTATTTATAGTTTGCCTCATATTTTAGGGGGAAGAAAGGAAGTTGCTTAAATTCACAGGGCCTGTATGAGTGCTTGTATGTATTTTAGAGTTTGAATATCATTTTGCGTGACCCTTATAGCCATACTGAAAGCGACAATGGATAATCCACCTCAGATATTGAATATAAATGAAAGGAGACAAGAATGTTCAAATTGTGAACAAATAAGTCTATACTATGACAAAGATAGTTTCAATAATGTTAAAATGATGTAATATTTATGAATTTGATACAGTACTTATCCATTTGGTTGCAAGTGCAGTGCACTTGCAGAGAGACTCCGCCCACACGCTCTTCTGATTGGCTGTGATTTTGGATGATTTGGTTGCAAGTGCAGTGCTCTTGCAGAGAGACTCCGCCTACATGCTCTCCTGATTGGCTGTGATATTGACTCCGCCCCACACTCTTTTGATTGGCTGTGATTTTTGATAGATTTTGTTGCATCTCGTAATCGCGTCTGGTGGGGACAGACAAATTGCTGTCGGTTAGGAGTTTAGCTTCAACCCCAATTAAACATACCTGAACCAGCTAATCAAGGTCTTACTAGGCATACTAGAAACGTCCAGGCAGGTGTGTTGAGGCAAGTTGGAGCTAAACTCTGCAGGACAGTGGCCCTCCAGGAGCAGGATTGGACACAGGTTAGAGGTCAGGTTAGAGTTAATGTTAAAGCTGTGATTGTTTGGAAGGAATGTTGTTTCAGGCCAAACAAAGGATGTTGATACAAGTGATCCAGAAAAATGTCCTACTTGGGTAAATCGTATCATTCCACTTAGTCTAGACAAAAATCTTACCCTGTTGTTACATGTTTCTTGGTTTTGTGTTTCTTGTGTTTCATGAGTTTTTGGACCTGGCCTATCCTGACCATTCTACTTTGTATAGACTAACGATAGGAACAGAAAATACACTTCAAAATTAAAGTCCAAACAGCAAAAACAAGAACCACAAACCAGGGATCATGTAACATTTTTCTTTTTGATATAAACAGAGAGCAAACTGATTTAAGGTTAGTGACATGACGCATGTGACTTGACTACTTATTAGAATGTTTTTTATTAGAAAATACATACATGCAATTCATACAAACAATGTCTTGAATACACCTCTTCTATGGTAAGTACATAATTTAATTAAATTATGGTAGAGGTATGTGTTGCATTAAGTTAAAAAGTTTCAGGGTGATACAACTTTCCTGATGACGAGAAAAAAGCCTCTTTAAAAGAATGAAATTTTGGAAAAGAAAAATGTATTAAGTAGTTTAGTATATATACTGTATATATATATATATATATATACATAATTGCAGGGGATTGTCAAGGTCAGTAAGTCTCTTAAAATATCAGAAATTAGATTTTTTTGACAAAGATAAGGTTATGTAGTATGACCCCCCAAAAAACAAAAATTATATTTATGAATTAATAATACAATTTACCATGAAAATATATTTAAAAACCTTTTTTGAAATAATTGTAAAGTTTCTTAAATTTTAGTTAAACCTGTTGAGCTGTACCATTCTGTTTATGAATATGTTTAATATTTAGGTGATAACAGAGTTATTTTATGATAATTGAGATACTATTATATTTTTTATTAATATTTTAATTTTAGTTAAAAATTTTAGTAATTTTGTTGTGTGTTTGTGTCATTTCTATTATAGTTTTTTTTAAATTATATAATTTTATTTCAGTTTTATTTAGTTATTTTAGTCATTTTAGTTATTTATGTTAAACAATGAAAATGAGAAATGTTGCCTTGGCAACTAGCTGAAATAAAATAAGTTTTTTTATTTCAGTTAATGCTCATTTTATTTTATTTAGTTTCATTTGACAGCTGAGTAATAATAAGTAAGTGGCAAAAAATACAACAGCAGTGAAGTGAGACAGTGAATGTGTGCTTAAGCTGTTTAATTTTGTGTCATGTTGCTTTGACCTTCTATTCTCTCTAGACAGGGCTGTTCAAGCTCTCAGAGGAGGAATTCTTCATCAGTCCGCTGGAGACGGCACAAGAAGAGTCGGCCCCACAGGCTCACGCCATCTATAAGCGACATGCTGTCCAATCAGAACGCCAGCTGGTGCAGCCTCTGTTTGGGGAGCACACAGCGAACACGACCTGTGGGGTCAGAGGTGAGACTTTGGGATTCAATGAGGCTAAATAATTTTGGCCAGATGTTCTTCAAGATATCATTCACTTCATCCAGTGTGATTTGTTTGACTCTCTTTAGATCCTTTAGGAGAGGCAGAGCAGGTGGAGAGGCAAAGAGAGCGCTGGGAGAGACGGCAGCGTCGCAGACGGATTAGACAGCGCTCCGTAAGCACTGAAAAGTGGGTAGAGACTCTGGTGGTGGCTGATCCTAAAATGGTGGAGTACCATGGAAGCAAAGGAGTTGTGAGCTATGTGCTCTCTGTCATGAATATTGTGAGTAACAGTCCTATCTATGAATAATTCATGGAAAGCATCACTATTACTGTTACTCATATTAGTCTAAACGCTTAAAGGTGCAGTAAGCGATTTCTGAGAAACACTGTTGATATTTGAAATCACACAAACACGCCCCTACCCAAAAGGATCACACCCCTATCTTGATAGCTCCGCCCCCAAAATTAACAAACATGCTATGCAGCACAGGCACTTCCCCCCTCATGAGTGGACACACCCCTTACTGCTGATCGGCTACAAGTGTGTTTTGATGCTCGGTCTGATCCACTTTCAACAGCATTTCTCAGAAATCACTTACTGATTACTTATTACTTACCAGTCTGTTGTGATTGATCTACTCTGCTCTGATTGGTCAGATGGCTCAGTCTGTTGTGATTGGTCTACTCTGCTCTGATTGGTCAGATGGCCCAGTCTGTTGTGATTGGTCTACTCTGCTCTGATTGGTCAGATGGCTCAGTCTGTTGTGATTGGTCTACTCTGCTCTGATTGGTCAGATGGCCCAGTCTGTTGTGATTGGTCTACTCTGCTCTGATTGGTCAGATGGCCCAGTCTGTTGTGATTGATCTACTCTGCTCTGATTGGTCAGATGGCTCAGTCTGTTGTGATTGGTCTACTCTGCTCTGATTGGTCAGATGGCCCAGTCTGTTGTGATTGATCTACTCTGCTCTGATTGGTCAGATGGCTCAGTCTGTTGTGATTGATCTACTCTGCTCTGATTGGCCAGATGGCCCAGTCTGTTGTGATTGATCTACTCTGCTCTGATTGGTCAGATGGCTCAGTCTGTTGTGATTGATCTACTCTTCTCTGATTGGTCAGATGGCCCAGTCTGTCCTGATTGGTCTACTCTGCTCTGATTGGTCAGATGGCCCAGTCTGTTGTGATTGGTCTACTCTGCTCTGATTGGTCAGATGGCCCAGTCTGTTGTGATTGATCTACTCTGCTCTGATTGGTCAGATGGCCCAGTCTGTTGTGATTGATCTACTCTGCTCTGATTGGTCAGATGGCCCAGTCTGTTGTGATTGGTCTACTCTGCTCTGATTGGTCAGATGGCCCAGTCTGTTGTGATTGATCTACTCTGCTCTGATTGGTCAGATGGCCCAGTCTGTTGTGATTGGTCTACTCTGCTCTGATTGGCCAGATGGCCCAGTCTGTTGTGATTGGTCTACTCTGCTCTGATTGGTCAGATGGCCCAGTCTGTTGAGATTGGTCTACTCTGCTCTGATTGGTCAGATGGCCCAGTCTGTTGTGATTGGTCTACTCTGCTCTGATTGGCCAGATGGCCCAGTCTGTTGAGATTGGTCTACTCTGCTCTGATTGTTCAGATGGCCCAGTCTGTTGTGATTGATCCACTCTGCTCTGATTGGTCCGGCATTATGCAAATTTGTTACAAACCTGCACAGATGCTACAGAAGTGAGACTGGAATTGCTGACGACTCGTTTTTGGCGTGCACTTTGATCTTTTGTCGTGCACTTGATACTGTTGTTTGTATTGTTCATCCAGCTTATGTTAATTGCTAACTAGTGACAACTTATAATCATAAGATTCCAGGTATGATTAGACTTGTTTCTAAAGTGAATCATTTGTCAGTCATGTTCCCCCTTAGTTTCCACCTTGCCAGGAACACCCACAGAATAATTCCAAATCCACATTTTTCCATTTTTTTCTTCTTAACTCTGATGTGCTGTTTCAGACTATCCTCATTTCCTCCCTTTAGCTTTCACCTCGCTGACTCTCCTCAAATAGCAACAATGTGCCTTTAGGCAGCAGCACAAGTCAGCTGACCGTGTTACAGATCCAGTCTGTTAGGTACATTTTCCAAAATATACTCTGTATGCTTTGTCTGGCTTCTGTTTTTGAGGAGGGAAAAGCCCCTCAGGGGGAAAAAAAGGTTTTCCATTCCAGACACTTGGTTGGTTTTGAAGAGCATTCTATAAAATGGAAATATTTCATTATTCTCAGTTTCCTGTCAGGCAGCTTCTCCTGTCGGTCTGTCCTGCTGCTTACAACATGAGTTGGCAGGGGTTTAGTTCTGGCATTATAAACTCATCACTGCTGTGTTTCAGTTGTTTTTATGTATTGTTGAGCAGCATGGCCGTCACTAGGGTTTCTGCCCAGCCCTCCTAAAAAAACTGTGATTAACTCTGTAATCCGTACACTAATTCGTGATCGCTTCAGTCCCCTTTAAAACATATGAAACCGGCAACAGGCTTCAATCCGCAGTGGCGCAGAGCATAGCGCACATCAGATGCAGACGACAAGGTGTGTGCGTTCATCTGAGCCTCATTGGTCTGTCAGCGCTTGTCAATGTCAAAATATTTGAGATGACCAATCAAATCAAAGTAGGCAGGCTTTATGTTCACAGAAGCTGCTGAGCGTGAATTTTAGCAGCGCGACTTGACGCTTCAGTTAACTGTCAAGTGCGAGATAAGAAGCTAAACTAAACATTTCATATTTGACAGCTGCTTTAAGTCAGAAATGTTAGTAACGTGATTCATGTAGTGTAATAATTAGTAACTGTCATTGAGAGGGGACAAGAAACATTAACAGGTTAAACGTTTTCATCAGATTAGGCATAAGACTAATAATGAATGTGTACATATTGTAAATTAATATAACTCAATTAGTAGCCTTCAGTAAATTAAAAAAGCTCAGCTTTAGGAGGGGAAAAGACAGAGCAGGATAAAACAAAGAGAAAAAGAGAGATGTGGAGATGAGGAGAGACAAATAATCTACTGCCCACTGACATGGTTTTAAAGCGATTGTTATCTATTTTTTTGGCTTTCAAAACATCTTAAAATGCACATATGTAGATCAGAGAAATCTAAATTTTCTCAGGGGAACCCCCCTAACTATCTCACATTTGGGAACTGAGTGATTATAAAGCCCTGCCTATGGCCCTGGGTAGGATGTAGAATATGGTCATGCAGAATAAGGCATTAATATGTGCTTTATAAGTACTAATAAACAGCCAATATCCTAGTAATATGCATGCTAATAAGCAACTAGTTAATAGTGAGAAGTGTTTTTTAATCATACCCTCATTGGGGGCTGAAAATCCTAGAAATCCTAGAGTCGCCCCTGTTGAGCAGGCTGAAAAAAGGTAATGATTCAGAACCTAATTTTCAAAGTTAGACACCTGTTTAGTTTCACATTTTAGTGAGCTACCTTACTGTCTGCTGCCAACATAGGCAGCTACATTCAGCTACAATCCAGTCATTTCAATAGGAACCCACACGATTTTGTAACAGATTTGCGATGTTGACCAACAGAAAGTGTATGCCACGTCACTATACGTATAGCAAATCAACTGTATCTTCTATCATAAGTGGCCTTTTCTGTGGCTGGGCCCAACTCTTAAATCTTATTTTTATTCGTTAGCTTTTGGAAACCTGTAATTGTTGCTATTATTGTGCAGACCTGCTTTGTACTCTGGACAGCACTTTGGATCAATCTATATTGTGTTTAAATGTGCTTTCTAAATAAATGTTGTTGTTTTTGTTGTTGTTGTTGAAAGGAAATTTCAGTTTTGTGTTTGACGTTTAATTACACATTTTAAAGGGATAGTTCACCCAAAAATGAAAATTAGCCAATGATTTATTTAAAAATGTCCTGGCTCTTCCAAGCTTTATAATGGCAGTGAACGGCTGTTTCTGTTTTGAAGTCCATAAAAGTGCATCTATCCATATGTTAATAAAGGCCTTCTGAAGCGATGTGTTTGTATAAGAAAAATATCCATATTTAAAACTTTACAAACTGTAATCTCTAACTTCCGCTAACTGTCGTACATGTGTTCACGAGAGACTGGCGTTCCAGCGTATGACGTAGGACGCTCCGGTGAGAATATGCTAGTTCTCGCGAGAACCAAGTTTTGTTTTGCTCCATCCTCTGCGCTTACACGTTCGTCACCAGGACTTACGCTACGCCTGCGTCCTACGTCATACGCTGGAACGCCAGTCTCTCATGAACGCGCGTACGACAGTTAGCAGAAAAGCCTGGACTTGGAAAAGCCAGGACATTTTTTTAATATAAATCTGATTGTGTTCGTCTGAAAGAAGAAAGTCATATACACCTAGGATGGCTTGAGGGTGAGTAAATCATGGGATAATTTTCATTTTTGGGTGAACTATCCCTTTAATAGCAAAATCTGGTAATCAGAGCATATAGAATGTGTAAATGATGGTAATGAAGTTACGGGCACATAACGTTGCGGTTACATTGCCAATAAGTCATGAAATTACCAAATTAATATGAATAGAGTATGTATCTGAAATGTTCTTGGTTATCTTATAACCTCAGGATGACATACTGACAATGTTGTGAGTTGGTAATTTGATGGTAGTGAATTACGGGCATGCGATGTCGTAGTTACGTCGTCAGTTAGTAAGTCATGAAATTGCCAAAAAGTATGAATAAATGAAGTAACTGTTACGTCATGTGTTAGTAGGGATTCCTTTTGGATGTTTCTTTTTCCGAAAACATTGCGTTATTGATAATCTAGCAGTGTTATTTTTCTAGTCATATTTTCATATTTTGATAGGCCTATTTTCATGTCATATCATTATTTGTCAACATTAATCTTCGTAACAGTGTTTTAGTTAAAATATTTCCATTATCGTTATGACGGACATGCCCCGCCTCGCCCCGAGAGCTAAAATCTATCGGTACTCTAAATGAAAATTTGTCAAAAATTCCCATCCCTATTTCATACATCATTACACTCTTAATAATAAAGGTCCCAAAAGAGGGTTTTTTTGCAGTGAGGCCATTTTTGGCTCCCCAAAGAACCTTTCAGCAATGAGTTCTTTTAAAGAACCATTTTTTTTCTCAGTGTGAAGAATAATCGTGGAACGAAAAGGTTCCATGATGGATACCAAGAACCTTTATTTTTAAGAGTATACACTATTGACAGGACATTTTTCCCCCATTAGATTTGACCAAAATTTTGCGAATATGACCGCACCTTATGAAGTTTCTTACCGGATCCTTGTGAGTTACTGATTTTGAACACAGTTTGTGCTTCACACGGTTAATTTCATTAGCATTTTATTTTAACAATCTAAGCTAACAACAGGCCTGGACCTCTCTCGTCCTTCACTCCTCCGTGGGACTCGAGGCCGGTGTGGCTCCGTTCCCACGGCTCTCGGCCCCGCCCTGCTTGCCACACTAATAAATGCAAGTTTAAAGCTAAATTCATTTGTTTTATATCTCTAACCTGGCTAACTATATCTGCCAGTATATTCCATGCAAGCTTGATCACTGTAAGTGTAACGTTAGCACTCGAAACCTGTCAAATCTAAAGTTAAGCAGCCTTTGAGTGCGTCACAGGCTCAAAGATCAGATTAATGTCTGCAGAAGTTGCTTCACCTCAAAAAGACAGAACAGCATCAAAGGTGCCTCATTAATTCACTTGAACATTTTGTAACGAGCACCACAGAAGCATAGAAAATGCCTTGCACATTTCAGACCACATTTACCTCGAGGAGAGCTTTGATGCGAGAGCAGAGGCTCTGTGTGTGCTTCTTAGTTCAGTATCAGTTGTCAGTCAATATGAAGTTATTTCTGTGACTTATTTTGGTTACTTCTCTGCATAGAAATTCCTAGACCCTATGTAGGGGGCTTTAGCTCCCCTGTCTTTCATCTAAGGCCCTGTAAAGATCTGTGATGAGCTCAGCTGTCAGCGCCCTTAAAAGCCTGTGATTATGTGATCTCTCTTCACATTTTCTGAAAACAGCGGCTCTGGAATTTCACTCTGAATCCTCCCCTTGCTATTCATTAAAAACTTTAAAACATTAAGCATTATCGTTCCCTGTGGTCAATGGACAGATAATAGGCACACGGCTGTCACATACATTATCCATTTCTCTAGTGTTTTAGCTTTCTCTCTTAGCTTTTCTCTAGAGTTTTTGAACCAGAATGGATAGATTACTGTAGTAGAAGGGTTGCAATGTATATTATGCATTTTATATATTTAAATTATGGCAAAGTGAAAATAGCGGTATTTTCTTAGCGATATGCTATTTACACTAAGTGAAAATTGCGATAAATTCTACTTGCACTGTAAAAATAGCAGTATTTTCAATGCTATAAGTGTAAATAGTAGTTAGATGCTACTTATACTTATAAATAGTGGCAGATACTATTTGCACTTCAGTGTTGTTGTACATTAAACTGTATGCAATAACAACAGAGTGTAAATGATTATATTTATTAAAATTATTAAATCGATGCTGCATTATTGGGACAATAAAGCCCTACCTACACTGAGGCTAACAGATAAACACTTCATTATTAAACACATTAGACACTTTATTTCCACTTTTTGAACATTTTCTTCATTTTTATTGAAAATAAATGCCTTTCCGATCTGATATGTGATGGGAAAAGGAAGCAGAGCGAGTTTGACAAAAGACGGAAACAAACTCAGGTTGATTTGCGTCAAAACTTTCTGCCACACCTTACCCCTACACCACTGCTGCTCTTGACAATCCAACGTCTTACGTAGTTTTGTCTGGCCCAATCAGACGTCAGTGGGCGGAGTTAGTGTAAATAGCCTCTGCCAACAAGGCGGGCGATTTGCAATAAGTATAAACAGACACTCTGTTAAATTATTTACATTTTCATATGTGAGAATGCTTTGTTTTGTAGGTGGCAGGGTTGTTTCGGGATGCCAGCATCGGAAATGCCATCAACATTGCTGTCGTGCGTCTGATTCTGCTGGAAAAGGACGAGGTAAGTGAGATGACAAAGCAGTCATGCAAACCCTTGTTCTAAAAATACATGCAGTCGATCTGAATCAACATCAATGCGGCAAAAGGTGCACTGAGGTCACGTGCATGCACGGTTTTGGGAGTGGCGGCTGCGTTTAAAAGCAGGAGTGAATCACCTAATTCAGGGGTTGGCAACCATCTCTGATTTATGCTGGTTATGACTGTCCCTCATTTTTCACATATGTGTCACCTCGTGGGGTTCTGAAGATGAAAGCATCAGTTAAACTTTGTGGTGGTAAATTTTCCGTTGCTTTTAGAAAACGCATATCACACAAGATGTTGTATTTGACTTCAATCACATACTTCCCATTATTATTCTTAAGCTTAAATGTAATTATTAATGGGCGTAGAATACATGGTGGACAGGGGGGACCCCGCACTTTTAATAAAACGTAAATTTGCCCCCCGCACTTTTTCGGGCAAGTGTGTTCACATAGAGGCCAATGTGAATAAATCTAGATTTAAATTCAAAGAGACAAGATAGTCTATGCATGACCTGTCATTTTATTCTCATCCAAAACGAGGCGATCTGAACATTATGGAGCGCTAACACGCTTTTGTAATGTATGTTTCACTCATACTCAAAGCCGGAGGGCGCTCTCTCACAGAAAAAGATTCTATTATTCATAGAAGTAATAACTTATGACGTTCCAGGAAATCCCTTATATGGAGAAAGGCATCCAGCTATTCGCTGTAGCAGAAACGTTTTGACTGATGAAACGTGAAGACAATAAACACACGACTGCGACAATATATGGTTTATGTGTGTTTTTCAAGCCATCTCAAGGTATTTATTGACAATAAAGTATATGAATAATGCAGTGCTAATTGACAGCCTTATAATGTTTTTGAAAGAAGACCCATGCTCACCAATGCTTCATTTATTTGATCAAAAATACAGTAGAAACAGTAATATTGCAAAATTTTATTACAGTTTAAAAGAACTGTTTTTTATTTGAATATATTGTAACGTCATTTATTCCTGTGATCAAAGCTGAATTTTCAGCATCATTACTCCAGTCTTCAGTGTCACATGATCCTTCAGAAATCATTCTAATATGATTTGAGAAACATTTCTTATTATAATTAATGTTAAAAACAGTTGTGCTGCTTAAAATAGTTGTGTAAACCATGATGCATTTTATTTTTCAGGATTCTTTGATGAATGAACAGCATTTATTTGCATTTATTACATTTATGTATTACATTTATTAAAGCATTTATTAAATAGAAATCTTTTGTAACATTATAAATGTCTTCACTGTCATTTTTGATCAATTTAATGCATGCTTGATTAATACAATTTCTCTCTTTTTTTTTAATCTTACCTTCTTACCTTATCTAAATGTTTGAATGGTATCATGGTTTCCACTAAAAGAAGAAGCAGCTCAAATGTTTTCAACATTGATAATAATCATAAATGTTTCTTGAGCAGAAAATCATCATATTAGAATGATTTCTGAAGGATCATGTGACACTGAAGACTGGAGTAATGATGCTGAAAATTCAGCTTTGATCACAGGAATAAATTACATTTTAAAATATATTCAAATAGAAAAGTATTATTTTAAATTGTAATACCGTTTCACAATATTACTAATAAATGAGAGCCTTGGTGAGCAGAAGCGACTTCAAAAACATTAAATAATTGTAATGTTTCCAAACTTTACTGTATATTTTCTGCGATCATTTTTTATGTTGTATAAAATCCATGAGGACTTAATGCACAAGTGTTTGTAGTACATAAACCAATCATAAAATTGTTATAAAATATAGGGGAAAAAATATTTTATATATATATATATATATATATATATATATATTAGTGGTTTTTGTTTATCAGTGTATTCGATTTCTTACTGAGTTAAAAGCGAGAGATGAGATTAAAGAAAATCAAATCTGTCAATTAGACAAAGGTCAAAAACTTCTGAAACTTCTCACTTCTGAAATGATGGCTACGCCACTGTAATTATTTATTTGCTTGCCGAAGCTTATTTTTACTCGCATGATAAACAATAAACAAAAATGATTATTATTATTATGATAGTGAAGGAGTCACTCCTGAAATGTGTTTGACATACATAGTGAGGGTTTGGATTCAAGGCTGCAAACAAGAAACATGAATAAATACCCTTTATTTGGTCATTAGGAGTTCTTCTGCCCAACGCAATATTAATATTAACCCGTGGACCACAGAAAACAGACTTCACAAGACATCCCTGTGATTTACTTTCTTCACATTTGGAGAACAGACACACACACTCTGATGTGCGTTTAAATGTGTTGTTGACATCTAGTTGTTCAGTTTGTTTCTGATCACACTACGTTCATATATTCATTTAATTGCCATGAATTGATAACAAACCTGCAAATTAACATGGACATGTATTCAAATCCTAAAGTCTCTAGTCAAGGGTCATTTTTGAGGTGTTTTCTCCTAGTGACTTATGCATCAAAGAGATAGTTCACCAAAAAAATGAAAATTCTGTCATCAATTACCCTCATGTTGTTTGGTTTATTCACATATATTTCTTTTTTAAACTCAATCATTGTATTTCGTACTTCATAGATGCAAATACAATTTTCCTTTATGAATTTAATGCTTATCAGGAGGATTTGAAAATCACCCATCATGCGGACAACAGCCTGAACAGCTTCTGTAAGTGGCAGAAAGGCATCAACATGAAGGATGACGATCATCCAGTCCATCACGATGTGGCTGTCCTGATTACTAGGTACATCTGAGCTAATTGCAATGAGTTTTTACATTGCTTTACATATATAATACATGCGTTAACCCTTTTCTGTGACACAGGAAGGACATTTGTGCCGCCATCAATAAGCCCTGTGAGACACTGGGACTGTCTCATGTGGCTGGGTTGTGTCAGCCTCACCGCAGCTGCAGCATCAATGAAGACACCGGCCTGCCTCTGGCGTTCACTGTAGCACACGAGCTCGGACACAAGTAAGACCTACAGCACAGATTACATTTCCTGTAGAACCAGGGGCGTCGCTAGACCCTCTTTACTGAAGCACGAGCCCCTGTAAAATCTTGCTGTGTCCCAGTAAAATTTTCCTGATAAATAATTTTCTGATTAGGTCGATTATAGTAGAAATGTCTAAAAATAGGCTTTCCTATTCAATGCACGTAATCGTTTACATTATTTGAATTATTTAAAATATGAAGGATGTTTGTAACGCCAGTAGTAGTCATGTAGCCAGAGCTTCAGACTGACGGCAGAAGGTCTGGACTCTTTCATTGGTCGAGGACTGCCCAGAGGCCGTCTGACTGACATGTTACACAGCCAATTACAGTTCGTTTTGTTCCGCGTCATGTTTAGGGGCGTGAAAATGTAAAGTCGATGTCCCTCCAATAACAGACCGGCGTGCATCTACAAATTATTAATTCATGAACGTTTTTCAAGTTTACTGCAACAATGGAGCCGCGAACTTCACATACTTTTGAAAATCCAGCGTTTAGTTGATCCTGGTAAGCGCTCGTTGCCACAGTTGTAAACACGACGGCGTTCTTCCACGAGGGAGTTTGGAGTCGCGGCATTTGTTTCCAGGCGAACCGTTAAAGAACGCAACACACACACGTCTCGCAGACATCCTGTAGAGTTCAACCAATCAGATGACCACTTCGAAACTCCTGAAATGTTTCCAGATAAGTGTGCCATATGCATCAGACGTTCAGCCAACAGTCCGTGGGCGTAACGTCTGAGGCTGAGACTATAACGCCAAGGGCCATCAAATTTAACAAAAATATCCCCAAAATTCAAATTATGAGAGCAAAAAATGCCCCAATAATCAGTTTTTGATTTGGAGGCCAAGTCAACACCTCAAACTCGTTGTTGTGCTCCTCAAACCATTCCTGAACCATTTTTGCTTTGTGGCAGGGCACATTATCCTGCTGAAAGAGCCACAGCCACCAGGGAATACCGTTTCCAAAGGGTGTACATGGTCTGCAACAATGCTTAGGTAGGTGCTACGTGTCAAAGTAACATCCACATGGATGGCAGGACCCAAGGTTTCCCAGCAGAACATTGCCCAAAGCATCACACTGCCTCCTCCGGCTTGCCTTCTTCCCATAGTGCATCCTGGTGCCATGTGTTCCCCAGGTAAGCCACGCACACGCACCCGGCCATCCACGTGATGTAAAAGAAAACGTGATTCATCAGACCAGGCCACCTTCTTCCATTGCTCCGTGGTCCAGTTCTGATGCTCACGTGCCACTGTTGGTGCTTTCGGCGGTGGACAGGGGTCAGCATGGGCACCCTGACTGGTCTGCAGCTATGCAGCCCCATACGCAACAAACTGCGATGCTCTGTGTGTTCTGACACCTTTCTATCAGAACCAGCATTAACTTCTTGAGCAATTTGAGCTACAGTAGCTCGTCTGTTTGATCGGACCACACGGGCCAGCCTTCGCTCCCCACGTTCATCAATGAGCCTTAGCCCTGTCGCCGGTTCACCACTGTTCCTTCCTTGGAGCACTTTTGATAGATACTGACCACTGCAGACCGGGAACACCCCACAAGAGCTGCAGTTTTGGAGATACTCTGACCCAGTCGTCTAGCCATCACAATTTGGCCCTTGTCAAACTCGCTCAAGTAAGGATACGCTTGCCCATTTTTCCTGCTTCTAACAAAATGTTCACTTGCTGCCTAATATATCCCATCTACTAACAGGTGCCATGATGAAGAGATAACCAGTGTTATTCACTTCACCTATCAGTGGTCATAATGATCAAAGCTGAATTTTCAGCATCATTACTCCAGTCTTCAGTGTCACATGATCCTTCAGAAATCATAATAATATGCTGATTTGCTGTTCAAGAAACATTTATGATTATTATCAGTGTTGAAAACTTTAGTGGAAACCGTGATACATTTTCTTCAGGATTCTTTGATGAATAGAAAGTTCAAAAGAACAGAATTTATTTGAAATTAAAAGTCTTTACTGTCACTTTTGATCAATTTAATGCATCCTTTCTGAATAAAAGTGATTTCGAACGGTAATGATATAACAATTGAATCTCTTCTTATTAATGATCCTGGTCAATGTATGGTCTATACTTCTTTATAACTGTTTACACTGAAACATTATCATTTTTATTACTAATTCAAATGTAACCATAACCAGTTATTAAACCCTTTCGATTATAAATTACATTCTAACTAGATTTGATTTAGTATTAACATCGACGTGCTATTGCATTACAATATTGTCACACTATAGCAATGCTTTCACTCATATTTTGCTATTGTAGCTGCGTTTGTTTCCATCACTGGTGGTAATAGACAAGAAATGTAGTTTTGATGGCGTTTCTTCAGCCATTTTGAAATGAACTACTGTAGTGAAACCACCCTTACAGCCAATACACACACACACACACACCTGTTTTGAAGTCAACACAGATTCCTTTCTCAGCTAAAACTGGACACAGTGTTGCATATGTAAATTGCTCATTTTGTCTGGCTCCTAAAACCAAGGTGTCTTTGATGAAACATGCATTAATTCTGTGGCATTGACACACACTTTACTGCAGGCAGTATAAGGCCAACACACACACACACACACATCGAATATTCTCTCGCATTATTCTTCAGTAAGCTAAACCGCCTTCTTTTTTGACTCGATTAACTCTTTCTGGTACCAATTACAGTTGCCGGAGTTTTAGCCCGCATCTCTCCAACTATATTTCATTCAGATCTGTATAGTTCCCTTCAAGAAAACATGAAATCGTTTTTAAGACGTCAGTGTTTGTTCCAGACCATTATGTAAATGAAGGCGGCCTGAAAATGACTTCTGAAGCCTAATGGATGTAGGTGCAGAAACTGGGAGCGTACTATTAAACGACAGCCTGCCGTATTAGAGACTTAGAGTTTATTTGATCTTTGGTCTGCCGCACATGCCTTGTAAAAATGTTTGTGGTCACACCACATAGAAATATAAACAGTTATTTCATGATAAACAGTCAAGCCCAGCGGGACTCAGAAAAGACAGCTCAGTAAGAGTCTCTAACTGTGTTTCTACTGCTATTGCTGAGACAGCAGTAATATATTGTATTATACCATACACCCATCAGGCATAACATTATGACCACTGACAGGTGACGTGAATAACATTGATTATCTCTTCATCACGGCACCTGTTAGTGGGTGGGATATATTAGGCAGCAAGTGAACATTTTGTCCTCAAAGTTGATGTGTTAGAAGCAGGAAAAATGGGCAAGCGTAAGGATTTGAGCGAGTTTGACAAGGGCCAAATTGTGATGGCTAGACGACTGGGTCAGAGCATCTCCAAAACTGCAGCTCTTGTGGGGTGTTCCCGGTCTGCAGTGGTCAGTATCTATCAAAAGTGCTCCAAGGAAGGAACAGTGGTGAACCGGCGACAGGGTTATGGGCGGCCAAGGCTCATTGATGCACGGGGGAGAGAAGGCGAAACAGACGAGCTACTGTTGCTCAAATTGCTCAAGAAGTTAATGCTGGTTCTGATAGAAAGGTGTCAGAATACACAGTGCATACCACCTACCTAAGCATTGTTGCAGACCATGTACACCCTTTCATGGAAACGGTATTCCCTGGTGGCTGTGGCCTCTTTCAGCAGGATAATGCGCCCTGCCACAAAGCAAAAATGGTTCAGGAATGGTTTGAGGAGCACAACAACGAGTTTGAGGTGTTGACTTGGCCTCCAAATTCCTCAGATCTCAATCCAATTCATCTGTGGGATGTGCTGAACAAACAAGTCCGATCCATGGAGGCTCCACCTCGCAACTTACAGGACTTAAAGGATCTGCTGCTAACATCTTGGTGCCAGATACCATAGCACACCTTCAGGGGTCTAGTGGAGGGGTCTATTGTCATTGCCATTGACTACAACATATAATCAGTTATTAATATTTCATTAGTTCTCTCATTTTTGCATGTGTTCATAACTTCTTTGTATGTCGGCCTGGCCAAAAATGATGTTGGCACAAATTATACATACACTGAACAAAATTATAAACGCAACACTTTTGTTTTTGCCCCCATTTTTCATGAGCTGAACTCAAAGATCTAAGACTTTTTCTATGTACACAAAAGGCCTATTTCTCTCAAATATTGTTCACAAATCTGTCTAAATCTGTGTTAGTGAGCACTTCTCCTTTGCCGAGATAATCCATCCATCTCACAGGTGTGGCATATCAAGATGCTGATTAGACAGCATGATTATTGCACAGGTGTGCCTTAGGCTGGCCATAATAAAAGGCCACTCTAAAATGTGCAGTTTTACTGGGGGGGTCCGGGGGGTCCGAAAACCAGTCAGTATCTGGTGTGACCACCATTTGCCTCACGCAGTGCAACACATCTCCTTCGCATAGAGTTGTTCAGGTTAGAGAGAGATATCCCCTGCATATCACTGATCAGCCACTCTAAAGATGAGCTCCTGAAATTTTTTTAAAGATTAAGCCAAAAAAGTGAGACAGAGAGTGAGATAACAAAAACAAACAAGTAAAAACAACAGAGGAACAACCTGGATTCAGGTAAAGACTGATTTTTTTCTAGAAAATACTTTTTAACAAAAGAAAGAAGACTGGAACCTGTGGATTAGCATCTGGCTGCTGGATCACCACTCTATCAGCTAACTGCAGATTTCAGATACGCTCAAGGATTTTTTAAAGGAACTACAGCTGAAAAACACCACACAATTGTTGATCTCCAATTACTAAACAGAGAGGTGAGCTCTATCTGACAAAAAACTTTGACAAAAACTGTATATTTTGATGTTATTCTAGTAAAATCTCTGATTATTGCAAGCTAAAAGCTAAAGTTAGCTGCAGTTTTGGCTCAGTGCCCAGTCTGATCACCATGGCGACCCTGGCGCACACAGAGTGCAGGGAGGTGTCTTACCCAGAGACGTGCAAAAGTGTACAGGCCCGAAAAAAACACAAAGAGAAAACTCTCAGAGACAACCCTGATCTTCTGTATGCTGACTACATTCAACTCAACGGGAAAAGAATCAAGAACAACCTCATCTTCTACATCACTCTGATTACTGCATGGAAATCAGCCATCTGTGAGGAATACAAGCACATTTTTAAAGAAGGAATCGGTCGAGGTGGAAGAATAACTATATGTAAAGATGAAATGCTGGACACAGACAACCCCATTCTCACCATAACCTACTATACTAAAGGCACCTTCCTCCTGCAAGGCAATGAGGCAAGCCTGAACTCATTTGAGGAGATCTTTCCCCTGCTGAAGGCCAGAGTAGAGGAGGAGAGAGACGAGCCTCATGCAAACGGCACAGACTCTGAGGAAGACGGCCCAGCGATTCTTTCACCTTCACCATCTGACCGTCGACTGAGAGACAGTTTAGCTTTGCTGGAACTGGACTTCACTGAATTCAGAGAACACACACAAGTCAAACTCTCAGACACACACAACACAAACATTTACATCCAAGAGCTCAAAGATGAACTCAGGCAGCTGAAGAAAGACACCAACTCCTCCATCACTGAGCTCACAAGAGCTCTCAGAGAACTGCAAGAAGAAAACCAAACTCTCCGCATACAGATGGACAAAGAGAGAAAAGAAGAGAACCTCTCCAAACAGCTGCAAGAAATGAGAGAGCAGTTACAGGAAAACAGAAAAGACAACGATCCTCACTACAGTACAGCTCCTACTACAGACAGCGAGCATACCACAAACACACAGACACCTGCAGAAACACAAACCTCACCTGCCCACCCTCCAGAACCTGATCCAGATGTTCTCCTCCTCATGGACTCTAATGGGAAGGTTTTGGACCCACAGAAACTCTTCCCACATCAAAAAGTCACTGCAAAACGATGCAGCACAACAGGCCACGCCCACCAGATAATCAGAGACTTCACAGGACACCCCTCATGTGTCATAATCCACACCGGGACTAATGACCTTCACTCGCTGCGCAACAACGCGGCTAAAGCTGTCAGGAAAATGGCAGAAATCACCAGCAAAAAATTCCCAGAATCCCGAATCATAATCTCCACACTTCTCCCACGACATCATCTACAGCATCAATGCTGAAATTTCCCGTAGATGTTCTGCACTCCCAAACGTGCACCTGGTCCACCACCACCACATCGGCCTCCAACACCTATATGATGGCCTCCACCTACACAAAGATGCAGTGCGTATCTTTGCAAAGACCCTAAAAGATGCAGCCCTGGGCCGCAGTCCAACATCACCGAGACACCTGCTACCGACTCCAGAACATTACCGGCCCATTCACCCCTACATGCCCAGACACACCCCTCCGACCCCGGTGAGGAAAGACGTCGGCTGGACGAGCATCCCACGTCGTCCAACACACCCACAACCACCTATGGCTCACTACACCCCTGTAAACCTACAGCCACCAACTTCACGTCCACCTGCTGACCATCAAGCCCCCATCAGGAAGAAGAAACCAAAAAACCCCACACACCCACACCAAGAGAAATCCCCGCAACCGAGAGCACAGAGCTACGCTGAAGCTGCAGCCCGGCCTCCTGCTCCACCCTCCACCTCCACACCTGCCAGTGAACTGAGCCAGATCAGAGAGATGCTGCACACACTGTGCAACCAGCTCCTGAACAGATAAGAACTACATTCACAAACACAGTGCTCTATTGAAGAAGGAAAAAAAAAAACGTACTCATGTAATTTTTCTGCGATGTACGTTTTCACATGTAGCTACACTAGCTTCACGTTATATTATATTATTAGTTATATTAGTTATTTTCTCTCTGTCTTACCGAATAGGTTTATCTTTAAAAATACTGATGCGTTCATTTCAAATAAGTTGCTGGAATATTCAGGGTCTTCATTCTTCAACATTTGGTTCTGAAAGCACAGACCCAGAATTTCTCAAAAATATCAAAGATGCTGGTATTATAATCTTAACTGAAACCTGGTGTCGAAATGATGCGCTAACCTACTGGCTACTACGACATAACTGTGCCCTCAGTTAAACTTAGTACAGTCCATTGTGGACGAGACTCAGGAGGAATCCTGGTGTGGTACAGAGAGGATCTGGCCAAACACATTTCTATTACAGTTGGAAAGTTTTATTGCTGGTTAAAACTAAACAACCAAATTGGCATTTCAAATACAGACACATATCTCTGTGCCATCTACATTCCCCCAGCGGATTCCCCTTACCATGATGAGGAATACATGAACAACATCCACACAGAAACCAGCCATTTCCAGGCCCAGGGAAACTTTAATGCAAGAACTGGATCTGAACTGGATAACATAGATCCAAAGGGCAATGAATATGTTTTTGACCCCCTGAGTCTCACAAAAAATCTCCCACCAAGAAACAACCTTGACCAAACAGTGAATAAAAACGGTAGAGAATTAGTGCACCTCTGCCGAGCCTCGGGCCTGTACATACTTAACGGCAGGATCAGGGACTCTTTAGGGAGGTTCACGTGTTGTTCAGCTCTTGGAGCTAGTGTAGTTGACTACGCCATCACTGACATGGACCCATCCTCCTTCAGTGCATTCACTGTCAAACAGCAAACTCCGCTTTCTGATCATAACCAAACTAACATTTATATCAAAACACACAACATACCAGAACAAAACAGGCTGGAAACCTGCAAAACACATCAGGTCCAGCAGAGATACAGATGGGCTCAAGACAGCCCAGACAAATTTATTCAAGCCCTCAATTCGGAAGAACTAAAAAATCTGATAAATACATTTATTACTACAAAATTCTACTAAAGATGGTGTTAATTTGGCTACAAATGAAATCAATTAGATATTTAAAAAAGCAGCATATAAAAGCGAATTGAAAAAGAAAAAGAAAACAAAAAAAACACCAAAAGATGAAAAATGGTTCGACTCAGACTGCAAAACATTAAGAAAACAACTTAGAAAATTATAAAATCTGAAACATAAAGAACCAAACAACACAGACATAAGATCTGAATACTGTTCAAAACTAAAACAATACAAAGACACAATTAGAGTGAAAAAGCAACACCATCTGACCAAAAGTTTACAGGAACACTCAATCAATCATAATCAGTTCTGGGATACAGAACCACAAGACCTACCAATACAAGATGGAGAAATTTGGACAAAGCATTTTGAAAAATTATATAAAGAAATCCCACCAAAACAACTCAATGAGAATTATAATCTGATCAAACAAAATCTACAAACTTATGAAGACATAATTAAAAATAATCAGAATCCACTTGACTTCCTAATTACACATGAAGAATTGACAAACAAACTCAAAAGCCAAAAAAGTAAGAAATCTTGTGGTCCTGACAGCATTCTGGGTGAAATGCTGAAACACAGCACACCTGAGCTGCAGACGGCTGTGCTCAAACTATTCAACATTGTACTTCGTTCAGGCTGTTTTCCTGACATCTGGAGCCAAGGACTTATTACCCCAATTCATAAAAGTGGAAATAAATTGGACCCTAATAATTTCAGAGGCATTTGTGTGAGCAGTAATCTGGGGAAGTTATTTAGCAGTATTTTAAACAATAGAATTGTAAACTTCCAAATCACAGAACTACTGACCACATTTACACCCTACACACCCTAATTAATAAACACGTAAAAAAAATATTTGCATGCTTTGTCGATTTCAAAAAAGCATTTGATTCTATTTGGCACAACGGATTATATTACAAACTTTTACAAAGCGGTGTAGGGGGTAAAGTTTATGACATTATAAAGTCAATGTATTCGAACAACAAATGTGCAATACGAATTGGCAACAAACATACAGAAGAGGAGTGCGGCAGGGCTGTAGCCTGAGTCCAACGCTGTTCGACATTTACATTAATGAGCTAGCGGTGCAGGTGGAACAGACTACAGGCCCTGGACTCACTCTAGAAGACAAACACGTCAAGCTCCTGCTGTACGCAGACGACCTGGTGCTGCTGTCACACACTGCACAGGGACTACAGCAGCACCTGGACCTGCTGGAGAACTACTGCCAGAACTGGGCCCTGGCAGTGAACCTCACAAAGACCAACTTTATGGTCTTTCAGAAAAAGCCCAGATGTCAGGAACACAGACACCAGTTCAGTCTAGGCAGCACCGCCCTAGAGCACACGATGCAGTACACTTACCTCGGCCTGGTCATCACTGCATCGGGGAGTTTCAGTATGGCAGTGAGTGCTCTCAAAGACAAAGCTCGACGAGCTCTATATGCCATTAAAAAAAAATTCCAAACCATTGAATTACTGATTCCAATCTTGTGTAAAATCTCTGACCGTGTGATTCAGCCCATAGTGCGGTATGGAAGTGAGGTTTGGGGTCCACTCAGTGATCAGAGCGACACTAGATGGGACAGACATCCAACAGCCCTACACACAGAATTCTGCAAAATGATTCTAAAACTACAAAGAAAAACACCCAATAACGCATGTAGGGCAGAATTAGGCCGATTCCCATTGATTATAAATGTGCAAAAAAGATCCCTCAAATTCTGGATGCACCTAAAATCAAGTCCCACAGAATCGCTACATTCTAAAGCGTTACAAACCCAAGAACTGAACCCCGAAAAAAGTCCCCTCGGTCAGCTGGTTCTGAGACTTACTAACCCGACTAACTCTACTAACACTAACCAGTCTCAGACCAGCACTGCTTCTCACGCAAACATCAAAATAAACCAAATTATCAAACAATCTGAAAATACATATCTGGAACATTGGGATCAGGAAACTAAAACACAAAGTAAATTACAATTCTGTCGAACTCTAAAGTCAAATTATGAATTGGAAGAATATCTCCAGCGTGTCAGAGACACAAAGCAGAGACGGATCCTGACCGAGTACAGGCTCAGTGAGCACAGTCTAGCCATCGAGACCGGCAGACACAGAAAGAGCTGGTTACCCAGAGAGCAAAGGGTGTGTGTTCACTGTAGGACAGGAGAGATCAAGACAGAGACGCACTTCCTCCTTCACTGTCACAAATACATTTCCATAAGAGACCTCTACTTAAATAAATTCAATACATTAATAAATAACTTTACAGCCATGACTGAAGTAGAACAAATAAAGATAATATTAGGAGAGGGACAGACAGCAGCACTGGCTGCGAGATGTGTGTGGATATGCCACAGCCTGAGAGACAGCAGGTGAATGTGTGTGTAATGTGTGTGTTGTGTCTGACCTCAGTGTGTTTCCCTACTGTCCACCACAGTGACCCTCAGTATGTTTGAGTGTGTATATATGTTAAAACACTGTGGTATCAAATGTTCTAATTTGTTACACTGTTTATTTAAGTTTGTTATGTTGTAATATTTCCTTCTATTATTTTGATGTTTATTATTATAATTTATTATTATTATTTATGTTCATATATGTATTTTCATTTATGTTCATATATTCCTAGCTTTGGCAATATTGTATTATTTACATTGATGCCAATAAAGCAATTTTTGAATTTGAATTTGATAGAAAGTCAGAACAGATAGATGGATAGATGGATGGACAGACAGACGGACAGACAGACAGACAGACAGACAGACAGATAGATAGATAGATAGATAGATAGATAGATAGATAGATAGATAGATAGACAGACAGACAGACAGATGGATGGATGGATGGATGGATAGACAGATGGATAGATGGATGGATGGATGGATGGATGGATGGATGGATGGATGGATGGATAGACAGATGGATAGATAGACGGATGGATGGATGGATGGATGGATGGATAGACAGATGGATAGATAGACGGATGGATGGATGGATGGATGG
The DNA here is from genome assembly GCA_039654105.1 of Coreius guichenoti. Lineage (NCBI taxonomy): Eukaryota > Metazoa > Chordata > Actinopteri > Cypriniformes > Gobionidae > Coreius > Coreius guichenoti. Next base: position 2,918,976 of record CM077168.1, read on the forward strand.
ATGGATGGATGGATGGATAGACAGATGGATAGATAGACGGATGGATGGATGGATAGACAGATGGATAGATAGACGGATGGACGGATGGACGGATGGATGGATAGATAGATAGATAGATAGATAGATAGATAGATAGATGTCCTGCGAAAACCATCCCGGTCTAAAATATAAACTCTTATAATAGGCTTACCATAGTGAAGATGGAAGAATGATCAATTATGTTTATTCATTATTTAAATTTTGTCAATTTTGAACAAAAAAAGTTACATAGTGTACCTTTAAGCTATTATATGAAATTATAATATTAAGTTAAACATGAATAAATTCCTTCTGTCCACCACTACTCCTGCCCTAATGTGAAAGGCAGTCCAGCCGTGTCCTCTCACCCTCTCACTGTCTGGTTTGCTCTTACGCCACAGCTTTGGGATTCAGCATGATGGGAACGGCAATGACTGCGAGCCCATTGGGAAAAGACCTTTCGTCATGTCTCCACAGCTCCTGTATGGAACGTCTCCTCCCAACTGGTCTCGCTGCAGCCGGGAATACATCACACGCTTCCTCGAGTAAGTTAAGAACAAGGCTTCTCTCTCTCTCTTACTTGTCACTTATTATTTTAATTTTTTGCCTCTTTTCATTCATAGGCATAGTAGAGAGATGATAGTAAATGGTGAGACAGTCATGGAAAACATGGAAAACTTTCATGGAAAAAAGTCATGGGATTCTACACAGTCAATATGTATTTCTAGTTATGCTCGAGTAGTCTTTGTGAGTGCCATCGTTATATTGTTTTTAAAGTCCTTATATACTTTGTGTTACATTTTATAATAATAATAAACTTTATTTTCTATAGCGCCTTTAAAAGTTACATCTCAAAGCGCTTCACAAAAATAAGAAAAATAAAAGAGAAATAAAATAATATAAAAGAAATGCATTCATAAAAGTGAAGTACATTCAGATATACAATACAAAAATAAAAACGTTATCAAAACAATTCAATAAGCAAATAGTATAGAATAAAATAATTAGAAGGAATCAAATAAAATTTATTTATGTTATTTAGTTGCATTATTTTATTGATGTGTGTGTTTTGTTTTTGTGCAACTGTTTAAATATGAGTATTACCTGTGTTTATGAACAGGTCGCTTACGATGAGCTCTGATTCTCATGTGGCTTTCTATTGTGCCACCTGTATTATTATTGGAACATTTTAAAAATGTTAAAGTAGGTATATTAGCATTAGATCACTTAATGAAATATACGGTTGTAAGTTGTAAAATATGTAGGCATCCTGTAAAACTGGAAACATTGTAACAGTATTTTTTTTAATGGAAATTTGTCTGATGGCACAAATTGGAGTAATCGTTATACTCTGTTTTTTACGCTTAAGGAAAGTTAATGGAGTTCATTTACACTTCTTGGCAGCAACTGGCATTGGGCGCTTTATCAGTCTCTTACCCTCTCAACAAGCTGGCTCTGTCCTTCTTGACCTTTGCATGTGTGTGTTGCGAAAGGAAATGTGAAGGGCTGAGATTTCCCAAGAAGTAACAAGGCTGTGTTGATTCTTCTGTCATAGTTACACTAGTTTTGTTGCCTGCCATATGGAGCACATTAGACAAGGCTTGCCTGCTGCAGCTTGGCCTGAAATGAGGGGAAATGTTTAACACAACTGGCAGTGCCCAAAGACAGGATGGGGCTATGTTACAATATCTAGGCCAAGCGGATACATCAGGAAATGATAAATACGTTTTTCTTAATGCCTTTAAGTTTTGTTTGCTTAGGCCTACCCCTGTACCATTAGTCTATCTGTGTTTTTACACTCCTGGGCAGATTAGATTATTGTTATTAGATAATTGCTTGGATAGCTGCAGTGGCACAAGATGTAAAAGGACTGAATGCTACCGGCTGAATGTGATTGGCTAGTTTGTTGCATTTTGCACAATGAAGAAAACAAAATCAAGCCTGACATACATAGCAATAGTCAGAAAAAAAGTACAGTTTATTGAACCTTTAGACAAAATGTACCCCCTGGTGGCCGATTTCTTTCAAATTTCTAACAGGTATACCCAATTGGCCTTTGTTAACCTTGTCTAATAGGTGATTAAAATTCATTGGTCAATGGCAGCCATGTTTTTCGAGATACGCAAATGTCCTCATTGATAATAATGGCACCTTGGGCAAAGATACTGCTTGCCAACTTTCAAGTCAATCGGACCATCCATTGCGTAGTTAGAGCTATATTCATATTTTTGCCTATTATAGCGCCACTTAGTGGTCAAACTGCACCATTTTTTTACTGTGACCTCAGATTGAGCACGTACATATTTGCACCAAGTTTAGTGGAAATATCTCATTCCATTCAAGAGTTATAGTCATTTTAGTAAAACTAGCTCCGCCCACTTTTGACATTTTGTGTCCCGTCATGAACGTGAATCAAAATTTAAACTTTTTTTATTTTTTTTATTTTTTAATAATTAGACAGACAATATTTCTGCACTGGTTTGGTTCTGATCAAGCGAAAAACCTAGGACTAGTGGGCAAAAGTAGGTTTTGGACAAAATCGAAAATGGCGGGAAAATTTTCATGACGGAAATGAAATCGGCGATATGCATTTGTGTTTTATGTTTTGTATCATATTTCCTACTTCGGGTTATGGCTCATAAGGTCTACAAAACCTTCAGACTTTTAGCTTTTTTTTAGTGCTGGGCAATCGATTAATCGCATCCAAAATAAAAGTTTGTGTTTACATAATATATGTGTGTGTACTGTGTATAATTATTATGTATATATTTAAGAAATATTTGCATGTATATGCTGTATATATATTTATATAATTTATCTTATAACATATTTTTCTTAAATATATACATGCATGTGTGTGTATTTATATATACATAATAATTATACACAGCACACACACATATATTATGTAAACACAAACTTTTATTTTGGATGTGATTAATCGATTGCCCAGCATTACTTTTTTTATCAAGTCAGCATCGAAAGTTGAGCAAACATTTATTTTCTAGTTAAAAATGACAGATATATGAATTTATTTGAATTCTACTTCCTTGCATATCTGCATCCTGTTTGGTGCATTGATTCAAATTCAGAAATTGAATTGAAAGGCATTCTCAGTTGAATTCTGAACTCTACGTAACCCTGCAAGAGAAGAGGACAATTTAACATCATCTGCATGAATTTTAAGACCTAACATGCATGAATATATGCATTTTATGTACTGTAAGTAGTCTGCTATACTCTTATAAAGATCTCATTGATTTACATTGCTAACTATCACAACTTCATCATACTTTCTGGCCATATACTGTACGGATAGATTTTATGGACGCTTCATTTCCCAGAATGCTATTTACTTGTATTAGATTCAGTAAATTCTCCCTCTTGTCATTTCAGTTCAAATTCTACATCTGTTAGTCTCTTTCTGCTAATGTTTTTTGTGTTTTGGAAGGTGCTGTAAATGTTATTGACTTGTAGATGTGAAAATAGACAATTATGCTGGTTGTTTTTAAAAAAAATATGGAATGTCAGAGAGAATTTGAGGGAAGGACCATGTGGTTTGGGAGGCGTACAGACAGATGGCATGTGTCCAGAAAGAACCTCTCCTTGTTGTCTGAACAGTTTAGTCTTTACTCAACCGGACCAAAACAATCGTGGGCTTTTAAAAGGATATTGGCAGCAGGATGTATCCAATTACCCTCAGTGTCAGTTCTAGCTGCTATCTGTGTTTTGCTCCTGTATTATTTGAGTGTTTCAGTACAAAAACTGAATTAAAGGCTGACACGCTGCATGTCCTCCTTGACTTAAAGAGTGTTGTTTAGAAACTAAATATTGTACCACAATAGCATGGTTAGTTTTTTTATGGCTGGAAGGATTCTAATATAGTCGAGCTGGTTTTTCTTGTACTTTGTAGAATAGCATCTGGCAAAAAAGAAATTAAAGACATATTTAGTATCACTAATGGAAATATTTTTGTGAGCACTGCACTGCAAGTGGGATATTTTCAGATTGCTCAAATCTCATAGTTTTAACTACTAAATATGAGAATTATGCATATTAATGTTGAAAAACATTTAAATTACCCAGGAGTGCCTGCCAACTATTGAACAGGCCTGCAGTAAAATTAAGCAATATCAAAAATGCAAGATTGCTGTTCCTCCAAGGTCTAAAAGACACTTAATATCCAGTAATATTATTGATTTGACTGCACTGACAATATCAGACGAGAACAAAATTTGAACTGAATTTAGCTGAATAATGACACTGTTGTCTTCTGCTTTATAACTGAATTATTCTTTTGGTAACACATTCTGTGAAGCCTGTATTTATAATGCATTATAAGGGTATTATTAATGCATTATAATACATGCATAATGCCTTACAAACAACCTTATAATATATTGTATCATCTGATAAATAATCATAACAGTTACAATACATACTACTATATAATACTTACCTATTTGTGGTTATAACTTTTAAGAGTACAATGCATTATAACACCAGATGAAGCCTGTGGTTATAACTATTAAAGAGTATTATGATTTATAACACACAATGGGCATAATTGTATCCACCCTTATAATGAGTTATATATCCTATAGTTTCATATATTTTAATTTTTACCAAGTCTCATATCTTGACATTGTTTATTTAAGATCTGCACAGTATCATACTACATCTTATGAGTGGTGTTTTACTGCTTAAAGTAAAGTGACAAAAACAAAATCTTCCTTTAAACATGTAAAAAGCTTTATAATGTTGTCATAATATTTATAAGTGGTCTTTGTCTGCTTTAAGTAAAGTTACAAAAGTTAAGTCTTCTTTTAAACAGCCATAAGCCATTTTCAATTGATATTTAGAAGTGTTATAACACAAGTGTATGTGCAGCTGTTATTTCTATTTATGTCCAGCTTAATGGTTATTTCTATTCTTGTGCTGTACATAATAAGCAAAGATACATTTAAATATACAATATAAACAGTTTGAGGTGCACAAAAGTATATGTTCTTTTACTGTCTGGTTAACCACATTCATGTAAGTTTTATGTCACTATTATGTAATATTAATGATCAGCTTTATGTAGAATGCACATTTATTGAACAAGTAATATTATTAAGTTTGCATAACTTATATTATGCTTAACCAACAATGTTTCCATAAATTGTGAATACTCAAAGTTCTGAAGCTTGTGGCCTTTTTTGAGTTTTCTCAACTTCTGACTTTTTTAGATCGAAGCGGCTGTTCAGTTAAGATAATGTAATATTGCAACCTATGAAAGTACTGAACTGAGAATGAGTTTCCTGAGTATTTGCGGTGTGTTTTTGTCTTGTTCTCCGCAGTCGAGGCTGGGGCTGGTGTCTGGATGACCCTCCTGTCAGAAACGAGCTGGCGATGCACTCTGCTCCCCCTGGTGTCCTGTACAGCGCTGCTCATCAGTGCAAGCTCCAGTACGGATCCAACTCACTGCTCTGTGACGACGTAGACGTAAGACTTTCCCTCAAACCCACAAATACCTCCAATTCCCCCTGCAGACTGCTATCTGATGCCAAACTACTGAGGAAAATGGGTCAGATGTGTACACAAGGGCTGAGGTCTTAAATGATCTGTTTATGAAGTGTAGATGGAGCGAGACGTTTTCAACCCAACATCTGCTGGGAACTGTAAAGAAAAGTAGGCTATAGCCCTATTCGGACGGTAATTGTTTCTCACGTGGAAGTCCGTAAAATTAAATTTGCATGCCACCTCAGTGATAAAACTCGTGCATTCGGATGGTGATTTATTCACGATGGAGGAGCGAGTTTTGTGATCCTGCGCACCTGGGAATGCGCTGCTCACGTGGTCAATAACATGATTGTATGCTGTAACTAAAATGTCATATGCTTGGTATAATAAGAATAAATGCATATTTAATTTAATAATAGGAAAATACTATCCTAATTATTATTTAATTATTTAAATCTGTTTAAAAACGGGAAGCTATATAGACTTATAGTTAAAATGGTTCCCTTTCAGTCGGTCACGTTCGACGTACGTTGGAACTGACTGATGAATTGGGGATCGCTTTCAGAGACCAATCTACTTCGAGTGTAACTAAACGAGCCAATGATTGGCATGCGGTTCACGCATTCCATGCTCCTCCCCGCAGCGCGGGTGTAAACAGGAAGTGGAAGCCCCGCATCTTTGCTTTCTGCTTCGGAGCCGAACAACTGCTGCTTTCAAGAGTTTGTTGTTTTTCTACGGAGAGTTATTACAATGAGTCTGCCTTTTGGAAAGACGCTCTGGTCTGGTGCAGGTGTGACGGCGTAGTACAGCGGTGGTCGCGATCTCAGCTGGGTGGAGAGTTGCGCCTTCAAGAGTTTGAGTGCTCACAACAGGCTTGCACTACTAGAACAGTTGTGAGCCGCGGCCATCTCCCCTGTGTGCTTCAGCACTTAAAAGAGCAATTCCCTTTCTAAAAGAGCTTACACGGTTTGACCCTGCGTCTTTTTCAAGATGTCATTCAAACCGTGTGTTTCTGGATGTGGTCACTATCTGTCCCCAGTTGACGGTCACGATCGTTGTCTCTCGTGTCTGGGCGTTCGGCACGCTGAGGCAGCGTTTGTGGTGCCATCGCGGTGCTTAGGTCAAGACTCGATTACCTCAAACGGGGTGGAGACCCTTCGCCTATCCCCTGATCTAGTGGTCCTCCTGCGAAGAAGAGGGCTCCTACTTCGGTTGATAGCCTTGGTGGTGACCTGAGGATAACAGTGAGGGCTTCCCAGACGAGCCAGCCTCCTCGGGCCCCTCAATCCTCCGCACCTGCGCCGGTGGAGCTTCCAAGAGAGCGCGCTGGTCCTTCTCATGGGGGGCCAGTCGTTTCTTTTGGGGCTCCGGCTGAAGACCGTATGTCGATCACTGCATCGGAGGGTGAGCTAATGTCCTCTGGAGATGAGGATTCGGCTGCGTTGCCCCCTTCGGGTGTGGTAGCATTGCCCGAGTCTGATCCAGAGCTCACGGCTATGCTTTCCGGGCCGCCGCAAGTGTCGGGCTCGAGTGGAACCCTCCACCGTGTCCCGAAACTTCGCGGTTGGACGATTGGTTTCTCGGGGCGGCCCGTGCTGGTTCTCAGCGCCCCGCCCCGGTGCCATTCTTCCCGGAAGTGCATCAGGAGATCACCAAATCGAGGACGGCACCTTGTTCTGCCCGAAGCCGGTCTGGTGATGCCTCCGCCCTCACTACCCTCGATGGTGGCGCGGCTAAGGAGTACGTGGAGATCCCCCCAGTGGAGCGGTCTGTGGCGATGCAACTGTGTCCCAAGACCACTACCTCTTGGCGGGGTAATCCGCGTCTCCCCTCCCGGGCGTGTAAGTTCTCGTCCTCTCTGACGGGCAAAGCTTACACAGCCTGTGGAGAAGCCGCGTTGGCTTTGCATGCCATGGTGCTCCTGCAGGTCTACCAGGCCAAAGCGCTCAAGGAACTGCACGAGGGGTGACGAAAGTCACCGCACGCTCCCTGGGTCGGGCGATGTCCACACTCGTGGTCCAGGAACGCCACCTGTGGCTAAACCTGGCGGACATGCGTGAGCCCGACAAGGTTCGGTTCAGGGAACGAGGGTTACATACGTAACCGAGACGTTTTCTGTCTTGTGTTATATTTCAAAATAAAGGATGTCATTTTATTCCAAATGGAAATGAGCGGAAATAAGTTAATACAGCCTCTTATTTACATGAGGTAAACATAATGCTGCTTGGTTATTTAAACATATATAATTGCTGCCGTAATAACGGCCAATTTCAAATGTTTACGTGCTTTTCTTCTTTTTATTTTTTGAGCGGTGATGAAATATATTGCTCTTGTAAAAACTTGCCAGAATTTCAGTAATAAAAGTCTAGATCTTTAAAATGCATCCAAATTACAGCGAAGCGCAACCGTACGGTGCTCTGCAGTGGTCAAAAAGGATATAAACAGTAAATTTTGAAGTGATATATTCTTGAAAACTCAGAGATGTGGATTCGGACGGCAATTAAATTACCACACGACCTTGGTGTTTGTCAAAAAACAGTAGGTAATTCGGCTGGGGATTTTTACGCGGGTGGTGGAAAAAAAAACACTGACATTCTGGATTCGGACGGCAATAAAATTACTGACTAGCCCCTGTCAATGATGAAAATACCATATGACCCCACGAGAAACAATTACCGTCCGAATATGGCTTATAATGTAACCTAATAAAAATATATAAGCGCTTCTTACAGCCCTTTTGTTCTTCGCTTAGGGTAAAAAGAACAGCGGTTTACTGTTAGCAAACATCCGGCATTGAGAGCGTCGTAAAGATGAATATGTTAAAATGTGCTGCTCGCTTTCTTCTCAATAACAAAATAAACACAACAAAAAATATAGCTGCAAACAGCAATTATCGGGCCAAAAAAAAAGAACAATGTGACATGCAAGCATGGCTGGGAGCTTCAGAAAAACTGCAACAATAGCCAGGTTTCCATCCAAGGATTTTTTGGCGAAAAAAGGTTTATCGCTACCGATATAGCTGATGGAAATGCCAATTATCGTTCATTTTTTGCAAATGTCGACACAGTCTTTTTCTGTTTAACTTTAGCGCATAAATTCTATGTCGATACTTCAGATGTCGTGAAAACTAGTAAACAGTGTTTATAACGAAGAAAAAAAAACATGACACAAATATTTTATGTGTAGGGCCTACAATTTAATATATAATAAAGTTTTGTTTCAAAATGGATGAGGAAAATATAGCGCCTTGAAAATCTCTGCAGCTCGTCAAAAATAAAAATGTGGCGTCTGTCAAACGAAGGAAGGCTGTTGGAGTTTCTAATACTGACAAAAAGAAAGGTAAAATACACAACATATTACGTCTGTATCTGAATAAATAAAATGAATGCCATAAAATCACGATTTCATGGGCAGGATCTGGCTACTTGACAAATGAAAAATCACTAACATGACACTTGTTAATAAAATAATTTTATAAATACAGTTTATTAATATGTAAAATAATTTTATCTCAAACAAATAAAAAAATTAATAAAGTCGGTTGAATCCAAAATGTTCTAAACGAATTTTAGAATTGTTAAGACGGCATTCGTTAAGTTAGACTATTTAAAAAAAAAAAGTTAAATATAGGTTACACAAATAAAACGTTTAGGTTACAGCTGCATCTGTCTCTGAGGAAAAAAAATATCAGCGATTTGATGTTTTTGATCGATTTGATGTTATTGAACTCTGAAACCAGAACAAATAACTTTTTTTTTTTTATTTGAATGATCTGACAAATCATTCAAATGATTGAATGATTTGTCAGATCATAAAGGCAGTTTCATGTCATGCAGTCCTGTCAGACAACTGCATTTTACAAATATTTGGGACACGAAAGATACGATATAATTTGCGATATATGTAAAATTATGTATGGAAACGACTTGAGGGCAGATTTTTTTTAGCGATACAACAAAACTTATGCGACAATGCGTTTTTTTAGGGATGACGTCATTATGCACACCATTTTATCGGTAAAAGGCCAATTGGATGAAATCAGGCTGGAGACAGCAAATTGCGCAATCTTTTTTTAAAGCATATTCACTTTGTCGATAACAAAACAGTGGAAAAGGTGGATGGAAACTTGGCTAATGAGTAATTAAAGATATTTTTAGATTATCTCAGTCAAAATGGCTGAAAAATCATGAATACAATCACTTTAATATGATTAACTTGCTTATCACTTTTGACCAATAGGTGGCGCTGTTATCAAATTATCATGGTGTGGTCAGTGTGAGAGGACAATGACACATAAAAAGTTTGGTGTCAATACGCCAAAACGTTGCAGAGTTATGCCAACAGATTTGTTGATGCTTAACTCAAGAACGGTTTGGTCTATCAAAAAGCTTTTGATAATTTTTTGCCAGCATGGTCTGAAGATGATCTGAGCCAATTTTGGTGAAGATCAGACCAACGGCCTAGGAGGAGTTTGAAAAGTTTTCAAAGAAATTCAAAATGGCGGACAGCAAGTTCGAGCAAATATGGCATAATTGGTATCATTGTTCTCGCCACAACCCAAGGAATCTATCAAGACCAGTTTAATTAAAATTAATCAATAATATTTTTTTTAAAATTTCAATGTAATTTTTGACCACAAGGTGGCGCTGTCTCAACTTTTTGAGAACCTTCAGGGCATGGTCCCAATGACACATACCAATTTATGTAACAATACACTAATGTGTTCTTAAAATACAGCATTTTAGGACAAAATTCAAAATGGCCGACACCCACAATATGGGAAAATTGGATATCATTTGACTCGGCATGATGCACTGAATCAGTAGGAACAGGTTTATGACTTTTGGCAAAGCATTCAGAAGTTATAAGCAAAAAAGTCAATTTTTCATATTTTGTGACCAGTAGGTGGCATTGTGCCAAAACGCTACATGTAGCCTCAAGTCATGCTTGGGATGACATGTACCAAGTTTGGTCTGCATATGTTGAAGCGTTGTGTAGATATGGCCTCGCGTCCAATTTGGCGTGCTCTTCGTCAAATTCGTTAGCACGTTATGCGAGAACGATTGAGTTTATCAAAAAGCTTTTGATAAATTTTGCCAGCATGAACTTAAGATGATCTGAAAATCATGAAAATCGGACGAACCGTGTGATTAGCATAAATGTAAGTGAAACTTTGGACAGTGGTTGCGCTAGAGGGATTGAGTTAGAGACTCCAAATTTGCTGTGGTGAATGTTTGGACTGTCCTCTATCTGTGTGCCAAATTTCACAACTTTTTACTATACGGTTCTATGGGCTGCCAGAGCAGAAGAAGAAGAAGCAGAAGAATAATAATAAGAAAACTAACGGATACAATAGGTGCCATCGCACCTTCTCACAGTGATGAGAAAACAGTAAAGAAAGCATCAGATCGTAGCGATGTGGATATGTTTGCACCAGCTCTGCAATTCAGCTCTCCAGTAAAGTCACGTCATGTTTATTTATATAAAGCACTTTATACAATAGATTGATTAAAAGCTGCAGCTTTACAGTATTAAACGTGAAAAAACAGTGTCAGTGTCTCTTCCAATTAGAATTAAAACTTCGATTTCTACTATAAAGCGTCTCTCCAGTGTGTTGATGCTTTTACTCATGTCTGATCCCGACGGACTGAACAGAAGAAATGAACCGGAGAAGATTTTCACCTTAAAGAAGGCGGAGCCTCAGAGCCACACCCACTTATTACATCATCACCACGGACCAATGGTAGTTCGCAGGTGTTTACCAGGTGGAGCGAACTTTTCTGGAAAGTTCACTTTGGCAAGCTGTTTCGTGGCCTGATTTTGTTCAAAATTACGTCACACCATTTCGTTCTTCGATTTTGTTTGAATTATACTTTACTATTAAGCCAGAGTTCAGGTTGCGTAATTCCTGTGGATGACTTTCTTTCATCCATGTAACAGAAAAGAAGAAAAATGGTCCCTCACACAACATGGTCACCAGCCGTGCTGGTCTTTTCAACAATGACGTCTGTTGGGATGCTGTTCTGAATTTCATTTCATTACGAAACTTTCCCATTAAGCAACTCATATACTTCCAGACCCATGTGCTGCTTAAAGTTTCTCATTGTTATATTGTGAAGGATACAACAAAAACCTCTATTAGTTCAAGTGTCTGGTAGGGCATAGACCACACACACACTTTTCCATCACAGAGGAAGTCTCAGTTTCTACTTACATCAGTACCATCTGATTCCCAGCTGTTTTAGTGGGGAAAAAGCAGATCATTAGTATAGCAGAGCTTATGTTCCATCTAGAAGAACTGTTCAACATAAAGAGCCCTTTAGCTTGAAATCACAATATTTTTCACCTACTATAGTAAGTTAGCTGAACAATGAGGGGAAAACCAGCATATCTGGTTTGTGTGGCATCCTGCAGAATTAAAAAATAGGGAAAAGGGCATCAGATTGCAGAGTTGTATGTCAGTCATGTCAAGTCACATCAGTGATGTGCTCTGCTTTCTGCAGCAGCTGTTGGCAGATACTAGGCATCGTTCAATTACTGTCCAAATGTCACAGACACAGCGGAAGAGCTGCCACTCGGTCCTTCGGACACAGATAAAACCAGACTTTAGTTTCCTTATCAGGGCTGTTACAGTTCAAGACATGAAACCAGAGGAAATTGCAGAGGTTTAGAAATGCAATTAATGTTTGTGTTTGGTACACAAGGTTTGCCATTTCGTAAAAGTTTTAAGGAGAACATTAATGCTTTTACAGCTATTTAAAGCACACAACTCCATGATTACTGTATACTCTATATACAGATTTACTGTATATTCTATATACAGATTTACTGTATACTCTATATTTGCCTCAAATATAGCAGATGCATTATATGGTTCCATAATTTCTCAGTGTGACATTTAAAGTGTCAGTGATGTGACAGATTCATATATTAAAAAGTGCATTAAAAATGCAATTTATACAGCCATTGACATCTTCAATATTTAAAAGTTTTGGACAGAATTTAAAATAAAAAATGGTTAAAAGTCTTGAAAAAATATTTTACATTTATAGTAAGTTATTTATAATAACTTTTGTCTATCAAATACATTTCCTCAAAAGTCAAAGTGTGAGTAAATTTGGAGTAATTTTAACATAACATGAACTTTCCCGAAAACTATCCTCAGGGTTCACAAACACTTTGTAAACCTCACATTTGATTGTTAACACTTTAAAAATATTGGAGAATTTGCACTTTTATGACATGGCAAAGTCAGATCACATGCCAAATAGTATAACTCCTTAAATCCATGATGCTTGTAAAAAATACTGTTTAAAAACCTAAGAGTGAAAATAATGCATTAGATGTATGTAACCGGTTCTACTTGACCTGCCCGTGGGAGGCGGGTGCACTAACAAGGACGCTAAAGACCGCAGCCACTAGTGTCATTCGCTAATGCGCCTCTTGAGGCCAGTGGAGTGAGGTTTACACACACAGCTCTTACTGGCCTCCATTACACTCACCCCCCTAAACCTCACTCCTATCCAGGTCACGGCACCAAATGTAACCGGTCCTACTCGACCCACTCCGAGCGGGATTCAAACCGGGGTCTCCAGCGGGGGAGGTGGGCGCGATAACAAGGATGCTAAAGACCGCAGCCGCTAGCGTGCCTCATGAGGCCAGTGGAGTGAGGTTTACACACACAGCTCTTACTGGCCTCTGTTACACTCACCCCCTAAACCTCACTCCCATCTGGGTCACGGCACCAAATGTAACCGGTCCTTCTCGACCCACTCCGAGCGGGACTCGAACTGGGGTCTCCGGCGGGGGAGGTGGGCGCGCTAACAAGGACGCTAAAGACCGCAGCCGCTAGCACGCCTCATGAGGCCAGGAGTGAGGTTTACATGCACAGATCTTACTGGCCTCCGTTATACTCGCCCACCTATACCTCACTCCCATCTGGGTCACGGCACCAAATGTAACCGGTCCTACTCAACTCGTTCTGAGTGGGATTCGAGCCGAGGTCTCCAGGGTGTGGGAGGCTGGGGTGCTAACAAGGATGCTAAAGACCACAGCTGCTAGTGTCAGTCACTAGCACGCCTCTTGAGCCCAGTGGATTGAGGTTTACACGCACAGCTCTTACTGGCCTACATCCGTTATACTCACCCCCTAAACCTCACTCCCATCCGGGTCACGGCACCAAATGTAACCGGTCCTTCTCGACCCACTCCGAGTGGGACTCGAACCGGGGTCTCCGGCGGGGGAGGTGGGCGCGCTAACAAGGATGCTAAAGACCGCAGCCGCTAGCACGCCTCATGAGGCCAGTGGAGTGAGGTTTACATGCACAGATCTTACTGGCCTCCGTTATACTCGCCCACCTAAACCTCACTCCCATCTGGGTCACGGCACCAAATTTAACCGGTCCTACTCAACTCGTTCTGAGTGGGATTTGAGCCGAGGTCTCTGGTGTGGGAGGCGGGGGTGCTAACAAGGACGCTAAAGACCGCAGCTGCTAGTGTCAGTCAATAGCACGCCTCTTGAGCCCAGTGGATTGAGGTTTACACGCACAGCTCTTACTGGCCTACGTCCGTGATACTCACCCCCTACACCTCACTCCCATCTGGGTCACGGCACCAAATGTAACCGGTCCTACTCGACCCACTCTGAGCGGGATTTGAACCGAGGTCTCCGGCATGGGAGGCAGGCACGCTAACAAGGGCGCTAAAGCATAAGTCGTTAGCGTCTCTTGGGGCCAGGGGAGTGAGGTTTACAAGCACAGCTCTTACTGGCCTACATCTGTTACATGTATACACTTGCATGTATTTAAGGTGGAAAGAAATGTGTTAGTTAATGGTTACACCACTTGACATTAAAACATAACATTTGTTAAAATTATATAAAGGTTGATCACAACAAGAATTAAGACACTTCTCAAATAACATTTCATGCATATCTTTGAATGATTCTTAAATGATTGTACCCTTCAGAATATCTGCAGCACCCTGTGGTGCACAGTGGGCTCGACCTGCCACTCCAGGCTGGATGGTGCCGTGGATGGGACCAAGTGCGGTGAGGGCAAGGCAAGCCAGGCTTTCTGTGGGCTTTTCATTTCCCTGCATGCAGTTCGCCAGGTAGTTCTCCTTCCCAGTTCCATGTACTCTGACTAACTGAAAGTCTTGGATGTTTGTTTTATCAGTGGTGTTTTGATGGGGAGTGTGTGGAGACGGGCTCCCAGCCTGAGAGCGTGAATGGAGGCTGGGCTTCATGGAGCGAGTGGTCCGAGTGCACCAGGACTTGCGGCGCGGGCGTTCAGAATGCCCAGAGGGACTGTGTCAACCCAGTGTGAGTATCCTGGTTTCCTCTGTTTCCAAAAATCACACACACACATAATTTGCACTCACTCGCTTTACTCTGATAAACCACAAACCATGGGAGTAGCTATTTTTATCATAGATTGTATGGGAAAAGGCTAGCATGTTTATGGTTGACAAGGAAATGATGGCACTTATTTCTCATCAGCATGTCAGCAGAATGTTTGAGTGTGTGTGAGTTTTTTTGTGTAGAAATCATTATGGTAACACTTTACTTAAAGCCTTTATATATAATGCATTATAAAAGTATTTTTAATGCATCAGTTATGCTTTGGGTAACACTTTATTTTACAGTGTCCTTGTTACACGTTACATGTAGTTACTATAGTAATAACTTTAAATTACACATAATTACATGCAACTAACCCTAAACCACACCCTTATCCTAAACCTAACCTTGTAGTAAGTACATGTAGTTAATTAATACTATAAATGTATAATTACACTGTAACAAGAGCACCGTAAACTATAGGGTTACAGTTTATTTGGTAACACTTTATTTTACAGTGTCATTGTTATATATGTTACATGTAGTTACTATAGTAATAACTATAAATTATGCATAATTACATGCAACTAACCCCAAACCAAACCAAACCCTAATCCTAACCCTATAGTAAGCACATGTAGTTAACATGTACAATATTACTCAGTGCTTAAATTACAGTGTAACAAAGACACCTTAACATGAAGTGTAACTGTTTAATTGAATGTGTCTGCTACAGTCTAATTATACATTTAAGTACTGAGTAATAATAAACAACTACTATAGGGTAAGGATTAGGTTTAGTTGCATGTAAATATGCACAATTTATAGTTATTACTATAGTAACTACATGTAACATGCATAACAAGGACACTAAAATAAAGTTGGTTACACTTTATTTTAAGGTGACGTAGTTACATTGTACTTACTCAAATAAGTACTGAGTAATAATAATTAACTACATGTACTTACTATAGGGTAGGATTACTGTTTGGTTTAGGGTTAGTTGCATGTAATTATGCATAAATTATAGAAATTACTGTAGTAACTACATGTAACATGTGTAACAAGGACACTGTAAAATAAAGTGTTACCGGGTTTGGTTTAGGGTTAGTTACTTGTAATTATGCATAATTTACTGTTATTACTATAGTAAGTACATTTAGTAACATGTAACTACCTCATCTTAAAATAAAGTGTTACTATAAAGTGTTCCCAAATGAAGTGTAACCTATGTCTTATAATGCATTGTTTGGTGTGATGAATAACTGTAACCACAGTTATAATACATTACAATACTTATGTTATGGCTTTAAAAAGTATAATGCATTAAAACACATGACAAACAACCAATGTCAGATGTAACAAGGAATCCAATATTATAATGCATTTTAATGTTGGTTTCAATTGTTTATGAAAATATATAATGCATTATAATGTACATTATGAATACCTTTATAATGCATTATACATAAAGGCTTTAAGTAAAATATTCCATATATACAGAATATATGTATCATGTATAACCTCAGTCATCCTCAGTGGCCTTCATGTGTCTCTGTGGTTCTGACAGATTGTTAAATGGTGAGAAATTGTGAATGCATACAGTATCGGAGAGCCTCGCTAGACCAATAAAAAAAAGTCACTGTCTCTGGTCCACATGTTCAGAGTTTGTGAAGTGTAACCATTTCAATGTATTTGGTTTGGCGTGTGATTCTCTATCCTGGAAGATGATTTGCACCCGAAGCAAGTTTTCAAAGATGGAAATGGTTAGAGAAACAGGTTGTGGCCCACTTGTGAATGCATCTCTAAGATGTTGTAATTGATGGAAAGCATGTGCAACATCTGCATCATATTTCAGAAGAGGTTTTTAAGCATGTGGGAAAAAGATATGCTACTTCCTTGTACTTATAACAGCAAATATCTTCCATTAAAGTGAAAAAAAACTTAACAGTTAAGTGATGCTAAAATACTCCTGCAAGGACAACTATGAGTAAGCTATAAGTTGTTTGTTTGAGTCGCCTAACATGTCAATTTCTGGCTCAACTAATGATGTGAGTTTGGGGCAGAGTTACATGTTTACCTGATCAATAATAGATGAGGGTGGGCAGAAGATTACTGGGATTATTATTGGGATACCTGTTTGGACACAGTCATCAGTGGTGCTTCATGGATGCATGGTGGTGGGCTCTTTTGACTCTCTAATCAAATTATTGATCATATCAAGTCCAAATCAAATATTACGACACCAAAAACTGACATCAAACCTCATTGGTTCCTGCATGTCATGTGACTTGTGGACCCCATTGACTTGCACTGTATGCATGAAAATAGCTAAAATATTCTTCAAATATCTAATAAAAAAAAAAACTATTCCTTTAAAACCTACTTTGAACATCCTTGCATCATGCCAGTCAGTTTTGCACAGGAACCACTCAAATTTTCTTAAGAAAAGTGTTTTCAATTACATTTGGAGCCAATAGCTGTCTAGACATTCATTTCTTTTTATACCCATTTCAAGCTTTTAGCCTACATTGGTCTTTTTAGTGTGAGTATTTCTACAAATTACAAGTTGTATATACTGATTTTGTCGTTTTGAATGTTTCATGTTTTTTTAGACCCAAGTATGGCGGTAAATACTGTCTGGGAGAGCGCCGCAGATATCGGACCTGTAACCATGACCCCTGCCCTGTGGACCAGCCCAGCTTCAGATTCATCCAGTGCAGCCGCTTTAACACAGTCCCTTATAAGGGGAAGTTTTATAAATGGATACATGTGAATAACAGAGGTGCGCATTATGGCACTACATAGCATAGAGCTGCACGATTAATTATTAAAAGATCACGATCTCGATTCAAACACCCACGCAATCTCTTTCCTAAATGATAATGATTCGCCTGTGTCTATTAAACCTTTGACAAAATCACACCGATTCAGATTTGCGTTGGCGCTGCCGCTGAGCCAGAGAGAGCAGTTGACATGTATAGATATGAAACAGCTTCACAAACAGTCGACATTATAAAAGTTTATAGTTCGGATATAAACACTGATGTCTACGGCAGAGGAAATCACCTTTTGAAATTAACATGGCGCTTCAAATAACGATTCTATCAATTACATAGTTACGCCAGTAGGTGGCGACAAGTGTCTGTTAAAAATGTGTTTGTCATTGAATCATTAATTTAAGAGATTCATTCAAAAATAATGATTCATCCAGTAATGAAACGAGTGAGTCATTGAATCATTCACTCAACCTGATTTAAAAAAATTATTCATTCAGATTAATTATAATTAAAGGGGGCATAACACACACATCTCATGTTAATCTTGAGTATCTATAGAGTAGTACTGCATCCTTCATATCTCCCAAGAGTCTTTAGTTTTATCATATTTATAAAAGACAGATACGCTGTACCGATTCTTTCCGAAAATAGCCGAACTCGTGAAGGCGTGCAGTGGGCGGAGCTAAAGAATCTCGAGTACACACACACACACACACTCCCTGGATAATTTTCGATTCACTATACGTTCGTGTTGTTTACATTATATGCACTTACGCGCCGATTGCCAACAAAACACACACATTTGATGCAATTTCGACTCATGACCGGGAACAAACAAACAAACACACTTGCAGAACTCCGTTGCTGCTCCGGAAAAACAAACTGCATCCACTGTTCCCTTAACGCTGGGTTATTTGGGAAGCTGAACAAGGTTATCTTTCCCTCACAACCAGAAACACACTTCTTTAGTGACATTGTTGATTTTGTGGTCTAAAAACACAATGCCAGCGCTGCCGACGGCTCCCAAAACCCAAACGAAGCTCGTTGATGGGCGCGCTCTTGCTCTCGCTCTGGTTGGTGTGTGTGTGTGTGTGTGCACTCATCCGGGAGAAGTGCCCATACAAGGAATTCCGGCCTTTATGACGTCATACAGAGCCATACTTGAAAAAAACTTTCTGAAACTTGTTTGAATCCTGAAGGAGTGTATTTGGCACAGAAATACTATACATATGTCCAACTAATTTTTTGAAATTTTGGCCATGTTTAACATGAGAATCAACTCTTTAACAGTGTAAATAAGTCAGAATGCATGAAATAGCATTAGACCCCCCCTTTAATAACATTTTAAATAGACTGCAGGATAAAAAATTTCATCAGAACCTCTAGTAAATTACATGGTGTTTTGTTTAGTTGTCTGTTCAGAATCATGATCTCTGTTTGAAACTAAAAAAATCTTGATTCACTTCATATGCCGCTCACGTAGTGTGCTTGGGCGAGAATGAGAGATTTTGTGTTGCGGCACTCTTTAAACAGTTACGGAAAGGCTATGTTTGTGTCATTTCAGTTAATCCGTGTGAGCTGCACTGTAGACCCGTGAACGAGCACTTCTCGGAGAGGATGCTAGACACTGTCATCGACGGAACGCAGTGCTATGAGGGCAGTCAGAGCCGCGATATATGCGTTAACGGCATTTGCAAGGTTGGTAATGGCTTTGACCTCTTTGCTCAGTCTCAGACTGTCCTTGTAAATTTCTACTTGTCATTTTCATTGCAAGCCATTGACAGTCTGTCAGCTTGAGTGTCAGTCCACTGTGAAATTATACCACGAGAGCCACACAAAAAATATCTGAACGAGTCCTTGTACGACCCCAAGCTGAAATTCATGCATGGTATTGCTGAATGCAGAAGAGGAAGCTGTTGTTTTTGTTACAGTACTGCTTCTACAGTGCTCTTTCTCAAAATATATAGTTAAATAAATATGTTTACAAACAAATGAACCACTGAACCAACCATAGCCTTATTATACTGCTATAGACAGTACAATTGTGGAGGTTTTTTAAAGAGAATCTCTTCAAGAGAGCAATTTCACTTACAATTATCATCTAGCAGAAGATGAAAAATTCCCATACACTTTCATTGAGGACGTGAACGCATGAAGTTTTACTCGTAATTACAGCAATTACATCAATTATAATTTGACGATGTGTTTTATTCATATCAGATACACATTGTGTAGGTAACTATAAAGTTTACTCTACTCTTCTCCCAGTTCACTAGCCAGTCATTTTTAATTTCGGGAGAAGTGGATGAATTTATGTGATGTACGTCCGACAGATCCGATTCTCTGAATTGAGAATCGCAAGAATCTCGCGGGTTATAGATCAACTAACATGATCAATTTAAAGGTGTTTAAACAACAAAACACATTCACTTACATGTATTTGAGAATCGGAAAATCAGATAGTTCATGATATAGTTAACAAGTTTGTGCATATTTTGACTAAATAAAGGAAAAACGAATTAAAAGCGATACATCTGTCATATAAGCGCTATTGTGGCTGTGGTGTGTCACGTGACAAGCATGACACGTCAGCATGGAAATAATAAGGTGATACTTTCTAAAATAAAGGAACTTTGGGGATGCAGGTAGAATATTTTAAATTTTAATATTTAAAACTGTAGCTGTCTCACATTTCGAAGGCTGCATCGCCTGGAAATCGCATTTGTCGACCGCATACGTCATCAAGGAAGTCTTATTTCAGGAAAGCAACCATTTTAAAACTGACCTTTATTCCCTGTGGAGCATAAATTGTTGTAATTTCTTTATGACTTTGGAATGTAATGGTCATTTTAGACAGCCTCAATGACGTATGCAGCCTCCCGAGGCCTTTGAAATGAGACACAGGTAGTGTGACCAAAGAATTACCGGTGTGTAAAATCTTTGGAGTGACTCCCGTCAGCGCAGAATTGTGACGAATGTTGATCTAGAGTGACTTAAAAGTCGCATGAAAACATCAGACCAGTATATGATTTATGACCACATATGGAAGTGGCCCAAATCAGGGTAGAAAAGATCAGATTCCATGTGGTTTGTGCTGTTCACACTGTTATAAATAATCAGATCTGAGGCGCATATGAGCAAAAAAAATTTATTTGGGCCACTGTTGCCTGCAGTCCGGTGTTCACACTGTCAGTCCAAATCTGATTATGTGTGTGTCCGGTTTGAATCTGATCTAAATTATTGACGGTCTACACTGTGTATCACAACTGTTTAGATCTGATTTGTGTGTCCCATGCTGCTCACCATTGTATTGTAATTTTCTACTCAACCGGCTCAACAACACAACTGCTAGAATCTGCTCGGAGACGCAAAGGCTGAGGATTTATTAAGGGTAATCCAAAAACCTAGTTTCGCATTTGTCGACAGCATACGTCATCAAGGAAGTCTTATTTCAGGAAAGCAACCATTTTAAAACTGACCTTTATTCCCTGTGGAGCATAAATTGTTGTAATTTCTTTATGACTTTGGAATGATTTGTTTTTGGAATGACAAAAACAGGTAAGAGCTCAAAACACAGGTAAACAATCCAAACAGATACCAGCAAGGGCAATTCTAGGATTTTTTATTTTAGGGGGGCTCAGACCCCAATGAGGGTATGATTTAAAAAATGGTAACACTTTAGTTTAGGGTCCAGTTCTCACTATTAACTAGTTGCTTATTAGCATGCACATTACTAGGGTATTGGCTGTTTATTAGTACTTATAAAGCACATGTTAATGCCTTATTCTGCATGACCATATTCTACATCCCTTAATCCTACCCAGGGCCATAGGCAGGGCTTTATAATCACTCAGTTCCCAAATGTGAGATAGTTAGGGGGGTTTCATTCTTGATCCGTAGGGTTTAATATGGAGTTGGCCCACCCTTTGCAGCTATAACAGCTTCAACTCTTCTGGGAAGGCTTTCCACAAGGTTTAGGAGTGTGTTTATGGGAATTTTTGTCCATTCTTCTAGAAGCGCATTTGTGAGGTCAGGCACTGATGTTGGATGAGAAGGCCTGGCTCGCAGTCTCCGCTCTAATTCATCCCAAAGGTGTTCTATCGGGTTGAGGTCAGGACTCTGTGCAGGCCAGTCAAGTTCCTCCACACCAAACTCGCTCATCCATGTCTTTTTGGACCTTGCTTTGTGCACTGGTGCGCAGTCATGTTGGAACAGAAAGGGGCCATCCCCAAACTGTTCCCACAAAGTTGGGAGCATGAAATGTCTTGGTATGCTGAAGCATTAAGAGTTCCTTTCACTGGAACTAAGGGGCCAAGCCCAACCCCTGAAAAACAACCCCACACCATAATCCCCCCTCCACCAAACTTTACACTTGGCACAATGCAGTCAGGCAAGTACCGTTCTCCTGGCAACCGCCAAACCCAAATATTGCTAATCTCAAATATTTTGACATTGACGAGCGGTGACAGACCAATGAGGTTCAGATGAACTCACACACCTTGTCCTCTGCTTCTGAAGTGCGCTCTGCTCAGCGAAGCCCCCCTAAAAAAGGCCTAATTACGCCCATGGATACCAGGGAAGGAGCTCAGGTAAACAGGGTAATCCGAGAGACGGGCAAACAGGGCAAATCCAAAAAAACAGCCAACAGGTTTAAGACCATAGAACAGAAAATCAAAGGAGTGCTCAGAAATGCAGTTGTGACACATACAAGACTTTGCAATCAATGACTGAATAAACCGAGCTTATATAGGCAGAGTTAACAAGGCTAATGATACACAGCTGACAGCAATCAGGGATAATGAGTCTGGACAGTGAGTTCTGGGAAATGTAGTCCATGTTAGAATGACAATGAACAAGAGAGGAGTGCCCTCTGGTGGATATCAAGGGCACTCCAGCTGGTGAACGTTTCCTATAACAACGTCTGACATGTCTACGGTTTACGTGGCGTGAGAAAGTGACATAAACCACGCAAAATCCGATTAGAGCAGTCAGACTGACATAGATTTTCAGAAATGTGATTTGAATAGGATTTCAAGTTATAAATGTAGCTCAAAACGCATTTCATGAGATTTTTTGCCGTTCACACTTGCTAAGTATGATCAGATTCGAATTGGATATGTTGGACTTGGATTTGGACTGACAGTCTGAACGAGGCTATAGAGACTTGGTTGTGGGTTCTTTTTACTTGGACTAGTAAGTGACCATTTGCAACCATCTACGATTAATCGTTAAAAGATCGCAATCTCATTCAGATCTGTGTTGGTGCTGCTGTTGATCCTATGACACTGATGTCTACGGTAGCATACAAAATAGAGCAAATCACCTTTGGAAGGTAATTGCGCTTCAAATAACAATTGTATCAATTACATTGTTACACCAGTAGGTGGCGACACGAAAAAAAAATGTATTTGTCATTGAATCATTCATTCAAGAGATTCGTTCAAAAACGCTGATTCATCCAGTAATGAAACAAGTGACGTCTTTATGAGTGAGTCATTGAATTATTCACTCAGATTTTTTAAAATAAGTAATTCAGATTAATTAAACATTTTTAATCAACATTTTGTCAGAACCTCTAGTAAATTACATGTTATTTTGTTTAGTTGTCTGTTCAAAATCGGGATTCGGAATCTATTCAGAATTATGCTCTACCATCCAGAATAACCAAACAACAGCCTAGTAACACCCTGGTAACCACTCAGAACACACTGTAAACCCAAATAAGTTTGCAAAACTCTCCAAAAAAATGAGGTAATCAGTTACATCAAATTTTTAAGAAGTTAAGAAATTCAAAAGTAAGCAAATTCAAAGAAAGCAGAACTTGCAGATTATTATTTTGTACTCCACTCGTCACCATGATGGCAACCCTCCAAAAAACCCAACATAACAGAAACTCTTCTAAACTAGCATAACAAAACATTAAACACTACTAAATCTCCCATGTAACATTAATCTTGCATAAAACAACATTATATAACACTTAATTTTAGCATTTACTTGGCAAAGTATGCTGGGAAATAGAAATCCCAGCCAGTTTCAGTTAAATTTAAAACAGTTAAGGTTAATTGAACTCAAAACAATGAAACAATTCAGATTACTTAAAACAGTTTTATGAACTCAAAAGAAAAAGAAAGTTCTAAATACTCATAAAAGTTAATTTGATTGAACTAATTTGCTTAATTTAAGTTTGCCCTACTCAAACCAATTAATTATTTTGAGCATTAGGGTTTACAGTGCACCCCAATCATTATTTTGGGGAAATAGAGGGAACAAGTCACTTGCTTTAAGCAGCATGGATGCACTTGTTAAAAAGTTTTTTTTAAATCTTTTATCTGTTCATGTCACAGTACATAGGCTGTGATTATGAGATCGACTCAGATGCCGTTGAGGATCAATGTGGGGTTTGCCTTGGAAATGGATCTACATGTGAGACAGTGAGAAAGACCTTTGAGGACAGCGAAGGGCTCGGTTTGTAAAATGAGTTTCATATCATAAATATAACATTATACATTTGTTGCGTCATTTGTTTGAATAAGCCAAGGTGTTTTTTTTGTCTCCCAGGCTATGTAGACATAGGCCTAATTCCGGAAGGAGCACGGGACATCCGTATTGAGGAAGTCGCAGAGGCTGGGAACTACTTGGCATTACGCAGTAATGACCCTGAAAAATATTTCCTGAACGGTGGCTGGACGATCCAGTGGAATGGCGAGTATAAGGCAGCAGGAACGGTATTCACTTACGAAAGGACCGGGCAGCTGGAAAACCTATCTTCCCCCGGACCGACCATGGAGCCAGTGTGGATTCAGGTACTAACTCCCATGCATACAAGCAGAATCTGGCGTGTGATGTTTGTGACCTGCTAAAGTGCTCTGCTAAACTAGGTCACGGTTTAGTGAATTGATTTCTGAAATGTGGTTTAGAGTTTAAATAGAGGCCTAAAATGGTAAACATAATTTAACATCTCATGGAAAGGTATACAAACAACTACTTATACGAGATTTATCCAGGGAAACGTTTACAGCTTCAAACACTATAATGGATAACAGACGACTGCATATTTCTTCTAACACAGAGCCTTATCTGCTTATGTAAAAAAAAAAATTACTCATATTTTTGGAATTCTGCTTATTCGGTTTTTATTGCATTTACAGTGTACTTATATAAGAAAGTACTGGGCAATGTAAGGTAACTACATGGGTTAAGGTTAGGTTCAGGGTTAGTACCTAGTTATTACCCAGTTATTAGAGGCTAAACACCGAAGATGCGTAGTCACCTCTTGTAATCGCTGGCGCTCTTATTATCATTCTTCTTCCGCTCTGGAAGTCTATGGCAGCCCATAGAACCGGCATCATGACATCATGAAAAAAATTCTCCATTTTGAATTAAAAAAAACCCCTACTTTTTCAAAAATCCTCCTAGGCCTTTGCGCCAATTTTCACGAAGATTGAACCAGATCATCTTCAGACCATGCCGACAGAAAGATATGGAATTCAAGTTGTCAAACCGTTGAATGACTTCTACAAAGAACCTGGCAAAATGAACGTGAGGCTGTATATATTTATATATTTATTTAGGGTATTCTGGCCAAACTTGGTTTGTGTTATGACAATCACGACCTGAGAGTATATGCAGCGTTTCGGCTCAGTGCCACCTAGTGGTCAGGAGATATGAAAAATGGCTCTTTCTGCTTATAACTTCTGATCGGTTTGGCCAAAAATCACAAAACTCTCTTTAGATTCGGTGCAGCATGCCGAGTCGAATGATACCCAATTTTCCCATATCGGCCATTTTGAATTGTATCGTAAAATGCTATATTTT
Source organism: Coreius guichenoti (assembly GCA_039654105.1). Taxonomy (NCBI): domain Eukaryota; kingdom Metazoa; phylum Chordata; class Actinopteri; order Cypriniformes; family Gobionidae; genus Coreius; species Coreius guichenoti. The sequence goes on from CM077168.1 coordinate 2,944,436, forward strand.
TTTAATGCAATGCCGTATCATTACGAAATTCGTTATGTGTCTTCGGCACCGTGTCCTGAAGGCACTCAAAAAGTTTCAGGGCAGTGCCACCCTGTGGTAAATGAAATTTCCAAAAATGCGAATAACTTTTTATTAAATTAGCGTATTGTATTGAAACTGGTCTTAATAGATTCCTTGGGTCATGCCGAGAACATAGATATCAGTTTTGCCATAGTTGTCCGAACTTCCTGTCCAATTGCTCCTAGACCGATTTTCACCAAATTTGAATCATATCATCTTCAGACCATGCCGGCAAAAAGTTATAGATTTTGCGTCGATGGCATCGAATAGTATAACGGCTAATAGTATTGATGGCATGATGTCAAAATGACTCTGAGGCTGTATCTCTGCAATGCTTTGACATATTGACACCAAACTTTGCATGTGTCATTGTCACCTCACTCTGACCACACCACATCAATTTGGTCACAGCGCCACCTATTGGTCAAAAGTGATAAACCATTCAATCAAATTACTAGTGACTGTATTTATGATTTTTTAGCCATTTTAATGTCTTTAATTGCTCGTTGTTGCAGTTGGTCTGATGCTCCCAGCCATGTTGGCATGACTTATCGTCTTCTTTGTGCTTGGCCCCTTAATGGCTGCAATTTGCAATTACAATTTGCAATTGGGGAACAGTTTTTTTTTTAATAAATGCTGTTCATTGTATCTCCATCAACAGTAAATATTTGAACTGAGAAAACAGAACGGTTTTATCTGACAGGCAAAGTGAAATCAAAGGCTTAACCCAGTGGATGTGCATAAAATCAGCGGGAAGTAGCTTTGTGATCTTTTTCAATGACAAAATATTATTGTATGATTTTATTCCAGTCCTGGTTTAAAAAGTAAAATATATTTGAACATTTAGTGGACTAATGATTGAATTTATTGCATAAAAGGCTTGTTCCCATATTTAATCATTAGCAGAGTAAGTCTGATTGTTAGAAAATATGCATGCTTTTTGTGTTGTAGTGCCATTAAAGTTAAGACACCGCTTATTAGGGATTTAGGCTAGTTTGTGTAGCAGAGAAGGGGTAATCTAGATAAAAGACTTCCTCCCACAGAGCGATTTGAGGCCTTTGGCTCGCAGCCTTTGCGCGGGTGGGGAAAGAGGGATGTCTACAGCAGCAGGAGGCAGACAAATTAAATCTGGATCCATAAAGTCCT